>SJYX01019755.1:6029-55134 GCA_006410675.1 Oreotragus oreotragus | reverse complement strand
GGGGGACAGCCCCCTGTTAATGTCAGAGGAGTTAGTGAAAGGCATAATATAGTAAAGCAGACAGATTTTGGTTCTGGGGGTAGATGCTCGAGGAAATCCAGGGGGGATCCCTGAGGCCTGATTCTGCCTTTGCGTTTTGTCAGGCCCCCTTCCTCATGACCTTTGCCATGGGCAGGATTCCCCATGCTGGCTCCCAGCACTGAAGGATATTGATGGACACTTTCTTGACTTGGCCATCCAAGAAGCAGTTGGTAAGGACAGCAGCAGCTGGCTCTCCTTCTCCACAGGTGCCACCTCCACTGATTCACTCGCAGAACCTGAGGGTGCCGAGGACCACCCAGAACTCTGCTCAGGAAAGGTGAGAGAATCTCAAGCTGTAGCAGAGAATCTACACCTGTGTCAAAGAATCTAAAATATTTGTGAAGCTAATAATTTGGTGCTTCACAGTGTTAAAAATCCACTGTATCAGTACCTCCACACTGAAGCAATGGTAAGAATTTGCTCTGAAGCGGCACAGTGGCCCTAACTCCTGGACAAGAACACGTCCAAAGCCGTCTGGGCTTGGCAGGAAGAATCAGCCCAGCAGTGCAGATCAGGTTAAGGGTGTAGCCCTACCTTTCAAAACCCTTGTTTTAGGGCATAATGGCAGCCCCCTGTGTTAGTTTCGAGTGCTCCCATAAAAAAGTACCGCAAATTGGGTGGCTTGAACCACAGACATTTATTATCTTACAGTTTTAGAGGCTAGAGTTTGAAATCAAGGTGTCGGCAGGGCAGTTTCTTCTGAGAACCGCCAGGAAAACCTGCCCCGTGGCTCCCTCCTGGCTGTTGGCGGCTCACTGACAACCTCTGGCGTTTCTTGTCTTGTGGCTGCATCGCCTTGATCTCTGCCTTTATCTTCGTGTGGCACTGTCACTGCGTGTGGCTGTGTCAAGATTTCCCCTCTTTTGTAAGGACACAGGTCATATGGGGTTAGGGCTCACCCCAATGATCTCATTTCAACTTGATGGCCACTGTGAAGATCTTGTCTTCAAATAAGGTCACATACTGTGGTACTTGGAGTTAAGATCAAGCATGTCTTTTTAGGATGAAGGACACAATTCAACCCATAGACATCATCATTAGACTGAAAAACGGTTGTGCAGACTGTAACAGGTAGGAAAGAATGAAAACCACGTCTGTGGACTTCTGTTGATAAACAAAAACATACATATAAGTGTGTGTGCGTGCACACGCACATGTGTGAGTGTGTGTATAATTTCCAGATGATGTCTTTGGGTTCAATTTTTATACAGAAACTGACCAGGAGAAAGACTGCATGCCTATTAAGAGGAAATTCTTTACCAGAAAACCCGTAAACCTGGCCTGCCAAAGCCTGACTGTCTTGAGTCAGTCTCAATGCAAACTTAAGTACCAAACTTAAACTACCGAAAAGCAGGATGTGAGAGTTTGCAGCTCCAAGAACAGCAGGCACTCCAATGCCCAGTGGAGTGCGACGGAGGAGACTAATGGACCAAGAGGGACCACCAAGTAAACAAAGCCAGTGGTCTTGGAGACGACAGAGGAAGCAGAGGTTTTTGGATGGGCTAACCTAGGAAATTATAATAGTCTATTGCCAGGGCAGACATCTCTGAAATTCTGGCCCATTACAATAATTTTTTTCTGAAGAGAACCTTTTATTATAGTTATCCTGTCCCTATTCCACCATAGAATTGTGTGTGTGTGTGTGTGTGTGTGTGTGTGTGTGTGTGTGTGTGTGTGGCATGGGAGAATAACTTACCAGTCACTTTCTGGATCACCTGTCCATAGGTAGCCACATCTGGACCTAATGGAGAGAAATTTGTGTTCTCCTAGCGAAGACACAAAGAGAACTTTGTGTCCCTCAGATATCCTGGCCTAAACCAGAGCTGGGTTTAGTCTCTGAATGGAACTTTGAAATCATCTCTTAGGTAAGGTATGAGTTTTCTCTCTGGGATAAAGGGTGCTCACAAATCTCAAGGATGAAATCTGGTCTTTGGCAGACTGCTAGATGTCCTCTGATAGCTATTCTTCCCCTTTCTTTTAATCTATGGCAATAGAACCCCCAATGTTTTATCTGGACACAACATCACTCCAAATAAAGACTGCTATATTTCTGAGCATTCCATACAGCTACAGCTGTGGTTATGAATTAGTTTCTGTCAATCAGCTGCTCTCTGGAAACATTCAGAAGGCAAGAGCCAGGAGAAGCGATGAGGAGGTCTCTGGTTTGCTTGCAGTGGCTTCTTGACCAGAGAGGCTTTCCTGGGCATTGTAGAGACAAAGTAATTTTAAAATTGGTAACCATAGGAGCAGCTTCCCAAATGGACAGGTGGCTTCCCAAACACAGAAGACACAGTAGGTCCCTTGGTGGCCCAGTGTTACGGTATGACGGATTTATTTTTGAGACCTCAAACTATAACTGATTTTATGTCTTCCCCTAAAGTTCTTTAGGATCTTTAAGACTCTGGAAGACTCCTTTTCTATTTAAACTAGTAGAGGGAATTTTCTGGGGTTCCAGTGGTTAGGACTCTGCACTTTCACTGCCAAAGCTGCGGGGTTCAATCTGTTGTCGGGGTACTAAGATCCAACAAGTCACCAGGCACAGCTAAATTAAAGAAAGAAAACCCAGGGTGGGGCTAGCAGAGTGTCTATTCACTGCAATTGAATGTGTCCAATACAGATTGGAGCTATTTTTCCATTTTATGGATAAAGAAACTAAGGCTTAGATACAGTAGTGAGCTGGTAAACCAGTTCTCTATGGGGAAAAAGTGCCCACATTTTTAGCATTTGACACCATCTATGGTAAATACTCCTACCATGACTGGTTTCAAGTCTCCAAAGGTTTAAAACCCTTTAGGCAAAATCCTTAAAAGTTTAATAGTTGGCTCTTGCAAGCTGGCTCCTGTTCAAACACATCATGCTTACAGAATTTAAGTGACTTCCCCAACATACCAAGTCAGTAACTATTTAATAAAAAGCTTGAACACACAGTGATATCTTAAAAATCGTTGCAGTTTATCAGGAGAGTTCTGGGCTGCCAGTGTAACACTAACAGAAATGTACATCACATGGTTTAAATTCTTCCAATGTGTCCAGAGATTTCCTTAATGAATGTTGAGACAGTAGTTTAGGCAGGATTGGGGTGAGTAGTCTTTACTGATAGTATTCCATGCATGTGACATAAAGGGGATTTAAACAGCTTCAGTTCAGTTCAGTGGCTCAGTCGTGTCCGACTCTTTGCGACCCCATGAATCTCAGCACGCCAGGCTTCCCTGTCCATCACCATCTCCCAGAGTTCACTCAGACTCACGTCCATCGAGTCCATGATGCCATCCAGCCATCTCATCCTCTGTCGTCCCCTTCTCCTCCTGCCCCCAATCCCTCCCAGCATCAGAGTCTTCTCCAATGAGTCAGCTCTTCGCATGAGGTGGCCAAAGTACTGGAGTTTCAGCTTTAGCATCATTCCTTCCAAAGAAATCCCAGGGTTGATCTCCTTCAGAATGGACTGGTTGGATTTCCTTGCAGTCCAAGAGACTCTCAAGAGTCTTCTCCAACACCACAGTTCAAAAGCATCGATTCTTCGGCGCTTAGCTTTCTTCACAGTCCAACTTTCACATCCATACATGACCACAGGAAAAACCATAGCCTTGACTAGGCGGACCTTAGTCGGCAAAGTAATGTCTCTGCTTTTGAATATACTATCTAGGTTGGTCATAACTTTTCTTGCAAGAAGTAAGCGTCTTTTAATTTCATGGCTGCAGTCACCATCTGCAGTGATTTTGGAGCCCAAGACCATCAAAATTGCAAGTGGGACTTAAGGAATGAGAGATATAATTCATAAATTGAAATTTTTAAAGTTGGTGCTTCTTGACTGCTGTGACACCGAGTTGGTGATTGGGGTAGTTATGCCACAGACCTACTAGAGAATTCCTGAAGACCACCAAGTGAATGGAAACTGGGCTTCAAGCATGTTTATATTTTCATAGTATTGCTTTTTGATGTTAAATGAGCAATAGTGAAACCTATCGAGTACTTCCTGTTTTTCTGGGATGGGGGTGTTATGAAGAAATTTATTGCTTTGTGTAATGAACTGGACCTGGTCACTGATCAAACCTCCTGATAACAATGACCCCAGGCATCTGTTTTTTTTCCTTTTGTTGCAACTGTGATGATCCAACTGAGGCAAAGGCTATTTAGGTAAGCACTCAGAATAAACCTTACAATGAGATGACAGACCTTATAAATTTTTGAGTAAAGGGCTAAATAATCTGCTAAAATAAGAGATAAATCATGCAACATTTCTTAGATCTTCGCATCAAAAAATTATAAGACCCTACTGTATGGCACAAGGAACTATATTCAATATCCTGGGATAAAGCATAGTAGAAGAGGATATGAAAAAAGAATGTGTGTGTGTATAAAACTGATGTGTATATATAAATATAAAACAAAATTTCTCACTTTGCCATACAGCAGGAGTTAAGACAATATTGTAATTCAACTAGACTTCAGCAAAAAATAAATTAAAAAAAATTATCAGGTGAAAATGGAGGGAAAGAGAAGTACAAAGGAGAGGTGGTGGGTGAAGCAAGAGCGGAGGCTCAGACATGGGCTTCCTCTCTCCTCGCGCTGAACAGGCTCCGCGTGCTGCAGGGCCGGGCCTGTGGGGGCCTCTGGGATCTGCCGGCGGGGAGACGTGGGGAGCTCTCCTTCTCTGGTCGAGTGACCAGACAGGCTTCGCTTCTACACGTCGCAGAACAACAGATAAAAGTATAGTGAGNCTCAGACATGGGCTTCCTCTCTCCTCGCGCTGAACAGGCTCCGCGTGCTGCAGGGCCGGGCCTGTGGGGGCCTCTGGGATCTGCCGGCGGGGAGACGTGGGGAGCTCTCCATCTCCGGTCGAGTGACCAGACAGGCTTCGCTTCTACACGTCGCAGAACAACAGATAAAAGTATAGTGAGACTAGACAGGGCTCCCAAATATGCTGTTTCTTTATGTAGAAGGGGTATGAATCAAAAGGGCAAACTATTTTGAGATCAAGAGAATTTCTTACAAAGTAATGTGGGGTTATGTGAATCCAGTAGAAACATTTGACCTGGTTTCCTTCTATGAGGAAACCTTTATTAAATAGTGAAAAAATGTCACTGCTTGACAAATGAGAACAAATGCTAAGAAAATAGATATTTTAAAGAGAAATGTGAAGACACAATTTTACCTAAAATGCCACTGCTTTAAAGATAGAGACTACTTTTAATTCCTACAACATCAGTCACTAGTTGTGATAGTATCTTTTATTTTAATACTTCTTCCACTCATCCTGATGTCTTCACTGAGGAATTTGTCACTTCCCCAACCTCTTGTTTATAGTATTAAGTTAGTGCAAAAGTAATTGCAGTTTTGAACCGTGAATTTTAAATCATTATAACTAGACTCAAATACATATTTTTAGTCAAATAGGAACCATTACAATCTATATATTTTTGCTGATGAGAAGTAAGTTGGTTTATTCCTGTAGCATAAAAATCTGTGCTTCAGGATTCAGTGAACTCTTGGAAAGCATTTTCTACCTCCTGCTGGTTCTGGAGGCATTTTCCCTGCAAAAAGTAGTCGAGATGCTTGAAGAAGTGGCAGTTGGTTGGCGAGAGGTCAGGTGAATATGGCAGATGAGGCAAAATTTCATGGCCCAATTCGTTCAACTTTTGAAGCATTGGTTGTGAGACATGTGGTCAGGTATTGTGGAGAATTGGGCCAATTCTGTTGGCCAGTGTTGGCCTCGGTTTTCTGTGCATCCCCTTAATTTGCTGGGTGTACTTCTCACATGTAATGGTTTCACCCGGATTTAGAAAGCTATGATGGATCAAATGAGCAGCAGACCACCAAACAGTGACGGCGGCTTTTTTTTGGTGTATGTTTGACTTTGGGAAGTGCTTAGGAGCTTCTTCTCAGTCCGGTCCAGCCACTGAGCTGGTCACTGCCGTTTGTTGTATAAAATCCACTTTTCATCGCACATCACAATCCGATCAAGAAATGGTCCATTGCTGTTGCATAGACTAAGACAAGACTACACTTCAAAACTTTAAAAAAAAATTTTTGGTCAGCTCATGAGGCATCCACTTATCTAGCTTTTTCACTTTTCCAATTTGGTACAAGCGCTGAATGACCATCAGATGGCCAATGTAGAGTTCCTTGGCAGCTTCTCCTGTAGTTGTGGAGAAGGCGACAGCTCCCCACGCCAGCACTCTTGCCTGGAAAATCCCATGGATGGAGGAGCCTGGTGGGCCGCAGTCCATGGGGTCGCAAAGAGACACGACTGAGCGACTTCCCTTTCACTTTTCACTTTCATGCACTGGAGAAGGACATGGCAACCCACTCCAGTGTTCTTGCCTGGAGAGTCCCAGGGACGGGGGAGCCTGGTGGGCTGCCGTCTATTGGGTCACACAGAGTCGGACACGCCTGAAGCGACTCGGCAGCAGCAGCAGCAGCAGCATGTAGTTGTAAGAGGATCAGCCTCCACGATGGCTCTCCGTTGGTCATGGTCACCTTCCGATGGCCAGCCACTAGACTCCTCATCTTCAAGGCTTTGCAAAGCTTTGAGCTACTGTTGCACTGTACTTTCATTAGCAGTTCCAGGGCCAAATGTGTTGTTGATGCTGTGAGTTGTCTCCACTGTTTTATGACCCATTTTGAACATGAATAAAAAATTGCTTGAATTTGCTTTTCATCTAACATCATTTCTACAGTCTAAAATAAATCTACAGTAAACAGCAAATCATAAATCATTAGCAAAAAACAATAAATTGAGAAATGTGCATTAAAATGATGTATAACATAGCCACATTTATTTAAGAATGTATTCCAGTATGTAATGGCAAAGTGCAACAATGCAAAACAATTGCTTTGTTTTCTCTACTGACCTCCAGTAGCATATTGGGCACCTACTGACCTGGGGAGTTCTTCTTTCAGTATCCTACCATTTTGCCTTTTCATACTGTTCATGGGGTTCTTAAGGCAAGAATACTGAAGTGGTTTGCTATTCCCTTCTCCAGTGGATCACATTCTGTCAGACCTCTCCACCATGACCCGCCCGCCTTGGGTTGCCCACGGGCATGGCTTAGTTTCATTGAGTTAGACAAGACTGTGGTCCTAGTGTGATTAGAATGACTAGTTTTCTGTGAGTATGGTTTCAGTGTGTCTGCCCTCTGATTTCCTCTTGTGACACCACCATCTTACTTGGGTTTCTCTTACCCTGGGCTTGGGGTATCTCTTCACGGCTGCTCCAGGAAAGCACAGCCACTGCTCCTTACCTTGGATGAAGGGTATCTCTTCCCGCCACCCTTCCTGACCTTCATCATGGGATGTCTCCTCTAGGCNTGATTTCCTCTTGTGACACCACCATCTTACTTGGGTTTCTCTTACCCTGGGCTTGGGGTATCTCTTCACGGCTGCTCCAGGAAAGCACAGCCACTGCTCCTTACCTTGGATGAAGGGTATCTCTTCCCGCCACCCTTCCTTACCTTCATCATGGGATGTCTCCTCTAGGCCCTCCTGCGCCCACACAGCCACCACTTCTTGGGCGTGGGGTTGCTCCTCCCGGTCGCCGCCCTGTCCTCAGGTGTGGGCTTGCTCCTCCCGGCCACTGACCCCGGCCCCGGGCGGCGCCCCTGGCCTAGGACGTGAGGTGGCTCCTCTTGGCTGCCGCCCCTGGCGTCGGACGCGTGGTAGCTCTCTGCCACGCTTAGTGCACCGGCTGCCGCCGCCTGCGCTGTAGCTAATCTAAAAGCAGTCTAACAAGGGCTTAAGTGCTATCAGAAAAGAAGAGGAAACAAGGCTTATGTAAGAAGAGACTGGGCCAGAGGCATAGCCAAAGTGTTAAGATTCAGTGGGTAAAATACTTAATTGTCCAAGGTATTTATTTCTGTTACTTACTTCTTGTGCTGTCTGCTATATTGGTTAAAGTTTATGCTATTTAAAAAAAAAAAATTAAGTATGCTTTTAAGAAAATTTAGGGCAACTGAATAGCAAAACTTGTTCTACCAATGTATAGAAAATATTCATGTTAGATCCAACCAGTTCATCCTAAAGGAGATCAATCCTGGGTGTTCATTGGAAGAACTGGTGTTGAAACTGAAACTCCAATACTTTGGCCACCTGATGTGAAGAGCTGATTCATTTGAAAAGACCCTGTTGCTGGGAAAGATTGAGGGCAGGAGGAGAAGGGGATGACAGAGGATGAGATGGCTGGATGGCATCACCAACTCAATGGACATGGGTTTGGGTAAACTCCAGGAGTTGGTGATGGACAGGGAGGCCTGGCGTGCTGCGGTTCATGGGGTCACACAACTGAGTGACTAAACTGAACTGAGACCATAATTAAACCCAAAAAGCAAATAAAGCTCAAATTATATTTGTTGTTCATATATCAAAATATTCAAGTGAAAATGAAGACCAACTAACGATATAATCATTATAAATTATAAAACTGAAAAAAATGAAATATTAGTCACTCAGTTGTGTCCCACTCTTTTCAATCCCATGGACTGTAGTCCCCCAGGATCC
The DNA here is from genome assembly GCA_006410675.1 of Oreotragus oreotragus. NCBI lineage: Eukaryota > Metazoa > Chordata > Mammalia > Artiodactyla > Bovidae > Oreotragus > Oreotragus oreotragus. The sequence goes on along the minus strand of SJYX01019755.1, from coordinate 46,560 downwards.
TATGTCCATTCTCCAGGCCAGAATACTCGAGTGGATTGCCATTCCTTTCTCCAGGGGTCTTGCCCACACAGGAATCAAACCCAGGTCTCCTGCATTGCAAGTGGGTTCTTTACTGTCTGAGCCACCAGGGAAGTCAATTTCCCATGGTAAAGAACATTCATGGAATGTTTAATATAGTCCAGGGACAACTCTAGGTAGGTATTATGATCTCTATCTTGCTTATTAGGAAACTGAAGTTTAGGAAATTTAGATAATTAACCTAAAATCACACAGCTAATGAGTGACAGAGGTCAGCTGTCAGAACCAAACAGAATGCCCCACCAAGGACAGCAATTGAATCTCCATCTGGGTGTGGGTGGCCACGCTGGCTCTCCTCTACTCTTGGTATCTGAGGATCAGGAGATGGTCAGACAAGCCAGCCCACAGTTGTGGCCAACAGAAACCACACTGGGTGCTTCATGTGTGGCTGAGCACAGTTAGTAGTGACTTGCTATCTCCACTGTGAAGACAGCTTTTGAAGTTAAGGAAATTTCCTGTTGTGTTTAGGTTCACAAATGGTCAGAAGAACATTAATATTTGACCATAAGGTGAAAGCAAGCAGAAGGAAGTGCTGGTCCAGAAGTTAGTTTGAGTGTCTGTGTGACAGAAAGAACTCCACACACACACGGAAAAAAGAAAGGACCAACTACAGCCCGTATCTTACATGATGAGCAAGGTAACTCTGATGGAACTGTTTTTTAATTTCAGGCAAATATGTAAAACAATGATCAGCAAATGACAACCTATGTGCCAAATGAGGTACCCCACACTTTTTGTAAATAAATTTTGTTGGAACATAGGCATACTCATTAATCAGTGTACCATGATGCTCCCACACTGCAATGTCATGATTGAGAAATGGCAAAAGACACTATGTGGCAATGTGAAAACATTATTCTCTGAATATTTATAGTAAAACTTTGCTATATTTGTTCTAAAACATTTCACAAATGTGTGAAAGAGGAGAGTGAAAAAGCTGGATTAAAACTCAACATTAAAAAAAAAAAAAAAACTAAGGTTGCGATACCTAGTCCCATCACTTCATGGCAAATACAAGGGGAAAAAGTGGAAACAATGACAGATTTTCTTTTATTGGCCTCCAAAATCATTGCAAACAGTGACTGCAGCCAGAAATTGAGACACTTGCTCCTTGGAAAGAAAGCTATAGCAAACTTAGGCAGCATCTTTAAAAAGCAGAAACATCAGTTTGCTGACAAACATCTGTATAGTCAAAGCTATGGTCATGTATGGATGTGAGAGCTGGACCATAAAGCAGACTGAGAGCTGAAGAATTTGATGCTCCTGAACTGTGGTGCTAGAGAAGACTCTTGAGAGCCCCTTGGAGTGCAGGGAGATCCAACTAGTACATCCTTAAAGAAATTAATACCCTGAATAGTCATTGGAAGGACTGAAACTGAAGCTGAAGCTCCAATACTTTGGCCACCTGATGCGAATAACTGATGCATTAGAAAAGACCCTGATGCTGGGAAGGAAGGCTAAAGGAGAAGGGGGTGGCAGAAGATGAGATGATTAGATAGCATCACCAACTCAATGGACATGAATTTGAGCAAACTGGGATATATTGAAGGACAGGGAAGCCTGGCATGATGCAGTCCATGGGGTTGCAAAGAACTGGACAGCAACAACAGCAATTTTAAAGAGATAAACTCAGGCTTGAGATATTTCCTTGGATTATGAGTATCAAACACATGAGAAGGTGAAGCTGCTTGAGAAGGAACAAAGTCTAAGAGAATTCAACTGGACCAGGACCTTTGACTTATGAGGTCAGCTTCTCCTGCAGAGAATGAACTTTGTTCACTAAAAATGGTACATGTTAAATACTCCAGCTCAGAGAACACTGTCTTGCACTTGGATAAGCTAAAGTGCAAAGCGATTGTGACATAGTTTGCCTTTTACAAATCTCACCTCTTATTTCTGGTTTCACATTTTCTCTCTTAAGAACTTGGAACTATTGTGTTTCCATAAATGCGTCAGTTGGTAAGGGTCTGCTCTGCATCAGAGATAATTCTAAAATACTTATATTCACACTCTGACTACTGCTTTATGTCCTTCCCCCTTTTCTGTTGTCGAATTAGAGCCCTTAATTTCTTGCTGGGCATAGCAGTGTCCAGAATAACAGACATTCCAGGTGCTCTGTTGGTTAGAGCTCCGAATGGACTTGGATCCTGCTAATCAGATGTACTTGTGTGAGAGCTGAAGGGATGCCAAAGTCGTGCTTTCACTGCTTCTACCAGTAGAGCAAGTTTCTGTCTCCCATTGCCCTGCCCCAGTTGTGATCCTGATGGTTTCCCAGTAGCTATAGGAACATCTGCACTGGTGCGCTACCTCCCCCCCACCCCGGCCACCCCGTTGTCCTGATCTAAAAGGATGTCTTAGACCTTCCAATTGATTCCCTAAGCTGTAAAAAAAACCTGTACTAAATCTTTTTCTGATTAGACTAGTTGAAACGGCTTCTGTTCTTTCCAAGTGAATGCTGGTCGGTCCAAAGTTTGGAATTTAAAAGTAAGGTGATACCCTGAAGTGCTGGGGTCCAGCCCCGGTGGATCCAGGGAATTCAAAGCGGGGACAGAGTTGGCGATTAAAGAAAGATTAATTAGAAGTTTAAAGAGAGATTAGGGAAGAATAATGTAGTGAAAAAAATAGAGGAGAAAAGACACTTATATTCCTTGATTTACACGGAAAGCTAAGAAATTCTCAAGACAAGAAAGTTGTACCATCTACATTAGGCCACAGGCACCCGCTTGAATAGCGGAGGGTGCCCCCCCTTGGGCTCCCTCTCGCGTGGGTCTTAGAAGCCCAGGCAAAGAAGTGAGCCTCTGTGTTCCAAGGGATCAGCCTGAAAAAGAAAGGGAGGGAGAGGGAGAAAGAGAGAGAGAGAGTTGACATGGGGGGAAGCCAAGCTTGTGCAAAACCCCCATAACTGTATTTTCAAAAGGTGCTTATATACCCTAAGTTTTATATAGTGGAAGATTCAGAGTCATACAGGGGCAGCAGTCCTGACCTTATCAATACCAGGCTTTCTTTCTGCATATCTTTCCATATAAAAAAAGGTCTCAGGTGATTTACATTATCTTCTAGCCAAGAGGCCTGTATGGCTCTCTTCCTTAATGAATGTTAATCTCATTTTCCCTGAAGTGTTTTTCTTTAATCTGCATCACCCTCAAAAAACTAAATAAAGTTACATCCCTGTAGAACAAAGGTGCAGTGGGTTATAACAAAGAAAGTATTTAACTCAAAGATCTATGTTGCTACTTGTTTTTCCTATATACCAACTATATCAACAAATAAAAGATATGAAAACTTGGCAGCAAGTATTGCCTCAACAATGAAACTCTTAATCAGTCCTATTCTAATGACTTTCATTCCTCGGAAGCCCCTACATTCCTAGGATGTTTTAAGCTTCCTGTGCCTCTCACTTTCACAGCATCATCTTTCAGGATTTGAAAAAGCTCAACTGGAATTCTATCACCTCCACTAGCTTTGTTCGTAGTGATGCTTTCTAAGGCCCACTTGACTTCACATTCCAAGATGTCAGGCTCTAGATGAGTTATCACATCATCATGATTATCTGGGTTGTGAAGATCTTTTTTGTACAGTTCTTCCCTGTATTCTTGCCACCTCTTCTTAATATCTTCTGCTTCTGTTAGGTCCAGACCATTTCTGTCCTTTATCGAGCCCATCTTTGCATGAAATGTTCCCTTGGTATCTCTAATTTTCTTGAAGAGATCTCTAGTCTTTCCCATTCTGTTGTTTTCCTCTATCTCTTTGCATTGATCGCTGAAGAAGGCTTTCTTATCTCTTCTTGCTATTCTTTGGAACTCTGCATTCAGATGCTTATATCTTTTCATTTCTCCTTGGCTTTTCACTTCTCTTCTTTTCACAGCTATTTGTAAGGCTTCCCCAGACAGCCATTTTGCTTTTTTGCATTTCTTTTCCATGGGGATGGTCTTGATCCCTGTCTCCTGTACAATGTCATGAACTTCATTCCATAGTTCATCAGGCACTCTATCAGATCTAGGCCCTTAAATCTATTTCTCACTTCCACTGTATAATCAATCATAAGGGATCTGATTTAGGTCATACCTGAATGGTCTAGCGGTTTTCCCTGCTTTCTTCAATTTAAGTCTGAATTCGGTAATAAGGAGTTCATGGTCTGAGCCACAGTCAGCTCCTGGTCTTGTTTTTGTTGACTGTATAGAGGTTCTCCATCTTTGGCTGCAAAGAATATAATCAATCTGATTTCAGTGTTGACCATCTTGTGATGTCCATGTGTAGAGTCTTCTCTTGTGTTGTTGGAAGAGGGTGTTTGCTATGACCAGTGCATTTTCTTGGCAAAACTCTATTAGTCTTTGCCCTGCTTCATTCCATATTCCAAGGCCAAATTTGCCTTGGGGGGCAGTGTATCAGACTATTATTCAAAGGGATTCACTCTATCCTGCCTTCCCCAGGAGAAAAGCTTTCTTCCTGCCCCACTGGTGTTGAGTTTGTCCATGTGACTACTTGCCCTTGCCTCCTTCTGGGCAGAGTATATAATACCCAAATTTCACTTTGAAATTGCCCAGGTGACTTTCCTGGGCCAATGGGGTATTAGCAGATGCGATGGAATCAGGGGCTGAAAATGTGCTTGAATGGTTGGGCTTATTCTCCTGAGCCTCTGTCATCATGGTGAGTAGAGTTTCCTCCAGGTAGCTCTGGACCTTCAATCTAGATCCCACAGTGATCTACCTGGAGCAGGACCGAGCCCAGCCCAGAGAGAGGAGCCAAGGCCAACCAGATCCACAGCTGAAGCAGAACCACCCAGTTGAGCTTGGTATGAACTGGCTAACCCCCGAGCAATATGCACATGAGTGAACAAAATAAATGACTGTGTTTTTAGCTATTGAGTTTTGAGATAGTCTGTTACATGGCAACAGATCACTGATACAGTGCCTTCATCTGGTGCTTAATCACATCATCCTCGTTCTATTCTATGTCAAATAGAATGGTCTGAAGCCCTCAGCTAGGACAGCACATATGGGAGACCTCACACATCTCAGTCCTTTCATATTATTAAAAAGTCTATTGCAGTCACTCAATAAATACCCATCTAAAAACCTTTAAAAAAAATAGTTCCCAGCTCATATGTCCTCAAAAACCACCTCCCTGTCTGCCAGTGTCAAATGAGGCTGTCTCTCCACAGTGTAAGAACTGGACTCAGGCCTTAGTATGCTGGTGAAGGCTGCCACAGGCACTGACCAGGTCCCCTACGGAGCAGGAGGGTCAGACACTTCCTAAGGCCAAGGCAGGCAGCCTGTGTCTCTCACACCACCTGTGGTCAAGCGCTCCCAGGGGAAGACTTAACCACATCAAAGGCATTCCAGATTAAGCCTCCCACATGGAAAGCGATGAGCATCAAGCCAACCTTGGCGACACTTGAGTGCCCTGAACATTTGTGGCTCTGTCTGAATGGGCACCCGAGCTGTGGCAGGCACACAGAGGCAGCACCAGGGGATCAGGGATGGCCACTGGGAGCATCGGCTGCCCTCCAAGCACCAGTCTCTTCCTGTGAGACCTCCCAGCAGCCTTTGATAGATAGAGAGGACTGTGGGAGTTATTGTTGGCTTTGCTTCCCTGGGCTGGGTTCCCATCATCCCACAGAGGGGGACTCTCTGTTTCACATTTGTGAGGAACCACCGGGGGTTGTCATGAATGCCAGGAGTCTTAGAGGGAAACATTGAATAGGCCAGCTGGCCAAATGCCCTTCAGTAAGGACTGAGGTGTTGTCTTAGAGCACCGGGAAGATTGCTCTTGAGACCAAGTGCAATGGCACAGGTCCAGAGTGAAGCCAGAGACTTGTTCCTGAAAAGTGACAAATCTCATTTGTAGAGAAACATCACTGCCACTCAAGCATCCAAGGTGTACTGACGCTGTCTTACTGGGGTGAAAACATTGCCTATGTTTCCACTCAAGTCTGGCTCTCTTTGCACTGACCACAGGGGTCCTCCCAGGGCCCAGCTACAGTAATTAAGGAACTCCTACCCACACAAATATTAAACATACTGAAAGCACTCCTCCAGACCATCTTGCCAAAAACATACTCAAAGCTGAATGAAAGCTGGATTGACTTGCTATCGACTTGAATGGAGGGTAAATTTAAGAGAAATGTAATTCAATACTATTTTTGATTTTGTAATTATCTTCAATTTGGAGTTAAAATATTTCCTTTTGAGGTTTAGCTAATTTCTCATCCTCTTAAGAAACTTCTGGGTCCCAGGCACTGTACCTCCTGGAGTCTAGCACGTAAGATGACTCTGCTGGCTAGACTGTCTCAGGCCCAGATATAACTAGTATTTCATGACTGGCACTTGCTTTTCACTCTGAAATAATACATTTGGGGACTTCCCTGGTGAGTCCACTGGCTAAGACTCCACGCTCCCAATGCAGGAGGCCTAGGTTCAATATCCATTCAGGGAATTAGATTCCACACGCCTCAACCAAGAGTTTGAATGCCACAACTAAAGATCTCACGTGATCTTTAGATGGACCTGGTGCAGTCAAATAAATAAATATTAAAAATGATCTAAAAATAACAGTAATAATCAATTTGAAGTCCCTGCAATTGATAGGAGCCAGGATGAGCCTTAACCCCCACTCAATGCTGACTTGCACACATCCTCCCAGTACAAATCAGCTTCACATTATTTGCCCAGGAAAAGTAAGCAGGCAGACAGTGTCATTATTTCTTCCTGCCTGCAAGGCCCACGTGCTCTCTTGTCCTAGTGCCACGAGAGACATAAACAAAAAGCAGGAAACTTGGCCAGGTGTACCTGAGATGTTCAGAGCAAGAGCTGACCACTTGCCTCTGGACTAAGTTTTCTCACCAGCTCTGGGATTTGACAGTAACAAAACCTCCTTCTTTAGCCCCCTGGATCGATGAAGGTCATAACAAATTTCAGGGCTTCAGAAGACTTCACAAATGTTACTTATCTTTTTATAATGGCATCTATTTTTGTCACACTAGCATAACTGAGTGCTTCCTTCCTGCGTCCTCTTCTGCCTTGTGTACAGACGGACACCAGCCTTGCAGTGACGCCCACCTGGAGCCTGTCAGCTCAGGAGCCTTCTCCACGCCCTCCACTGGCCACTTGGTAGGGGCTCTGTTTGGCTTTGTCAGGTTTCCACCACACTGAGGCTCAATGTATCGGAAAACAGAGTGCAGAGAATGTGGGTGCAGCCAGGGAGGACACCTAAAGGTGCTATGGCTAGAAATGTATGTTCAGATGGTCAGATGCTCTGGTTCTGAACTCAGCTCCTTCTTCTAGAAGCTGTGTCATCATGGGGAAGACACACTACCTCTTGGAGTCTCCAATTCCTCATCTGCAAAGCTGAGTCATCATGGGCAAGATATACTACGTCTTGGAGCCTCTGATTCCTCATCTGGTAGGATAAACAAAATACCTACCTCATAGGGTTGTTATAAAGCATAAATCGTATCATTCAGGTAAAGCACCAGCATAGTGAACACATGCTTGGCTGAACAGAGTTAGCCACTCTTATTAATTGTGGGCTCCTGGAGATGGCAGGGGTTTAAAGGACCCTTTAGAAACTCATGTGTTGAACTTGGAGGTTTTTTTGAAGAAGGCCGTGATTAAACCTTCCTTTGGCACACCTGGGTTGCCAGGAACAGCCAGCCTCTACATACCATGAACTTTGCTATACCTACCCCATGATGGACTTGTTTGCAAGTTTTTTTTTTAACCAACATAACCATGGAGATTCACTCAAGCAGCAAGGGGAGCATGAGTGTCCTCTCCTGGCTCCCTTCCTGCCTCACAATGCCTCCTCAGTCCCCTTTGCTGCTGTTTTCATCTTCTCTCCAGGTCTCAGCATATCCAGGCTTCGGCCTACGGACCTCTTCTCTGTCTGTAGCAGTGGTTCTCGTGGGGATGGTTTTGAGCCCCTGGGACACATCTGGGAATGACTAGAGACATTCTGGGTGGTCCTGAAGTGGTGGGAGCATGCACAGCTACTGGCATCTAGGGGGTAGAGGCCAGCGCTGCTGCTAAACATTCTGCAGTGCACGGGAGAAACTTTAACAACAGAGAACTACCCAGCTCAAAATGTCAGCAGTGCCGAGGCTGGGAAATCCTGGTCCACATCGGCCACACTAATGAAGTCTCATAGGCACCCCTAACTTAATACGGTCAACACTCAACTCCTAATCTTACCCATTCCAACTCAAATCAGCTCCCCTGAAGTCTTCCTCGGGTCAGCAGTGGGCAAACCCATCCTTCCAGTCGCTCTGGCCAAAAGCTTGGAGTCATCTGTGACTCCAGCAGATCCAGCGGTCCTATCTTCAAAGAATAGGCAGAATCTGACCACGTCTCACCATTCCACTCATCGAACCCTGGCCCAAGGTACCGTCATCTCCTCCCTGATGTAGTACACTGCCTTCTAATTTGTTTTTCTTCAACCCCTGTATTCTCCAACCCCCCCAAAAGCCATAGTGATCTATTTTCTTTTAATTAATTTTTATGGGACTACAGTTGCTTTATGTTGTGTTAGTTTCTACTGTACAGCTAAGTGAGTCAGCTCTATGTATACACATAACCCCTCTTTTTAAGATTTCCTTCCCATTTAGGTCACCACAGAGTACTGAGTAGAGTTCCCTAGCTATACAGTAGGCTCTCACTAGTGCTTCACTTTACACACAGTGGTGTATATATGTCAATCCCGATCTCCCAATTCATTCCACCTCTCCCCCCTAGTATCCATAAGTTGGTTTTCTATATTTGTATCTCGCCATAGTGATCCTTTAAAATGCAAGTCAGCTCTCATCATTCCTCTGCTCAAAACATTCCAGTGCTTCTCCAGCTCAGTCAAAACAATTGACAAAGTCTTCACTACAGCCTCCGAGGCCCTACTGGAGTTCGACTTGCATTGCCTCTGATCTTGCCACTTTTACTTTCATTCACTCAGCTCCAGCCAGCGCAGTCTCTTTGCTGTTCTTTGAAAACCCTGGCATACTTCCACCTAGCATCTTTGCATGTGCTGTTCCCTGTGTCTGAAACACTTCTTCCCCCGTACACTGGATGAATTACTCTCTTGGTTTCTTCTAGGCTCTGCCCAAAGTCACTTTATCAGTGAAGATGTCCTTGACCACCATGTCTGAAAAAGAACACCCGCAGGCTCCTTATTCTCCTTCCCTGCTTCATTTTTATCTTCAGCGCTTATTGCCATCTGACATATATTTCACTTTTGCCTGTTTATTGCTCATCTGCCCCCACCAGAGGCCATACCCTGTGAAGGAGAGTAGCTTTTGTCAGCTTTGTTCTCTGCCGTATCTGTATCAAGACTAGTGACCTACACATTTTACACTTCACAAATATCTGTTGAATAAAGAATTGATTCTGAAATAGTTCTATTGGTGAGTTCTGATTTCAGAATAACTTTCATTATCAATAGACTATTCCAATTACTCTAGGCCAGCTAAAAATCTGTTCTATGCTGGGTAACCAGGGAAAGCTACTTAAAATCTTTGGGCCTCAGATTCCTTATCTGAAAACTCATCAGACTTTCCATTCATAGATTGCTATGAGATTCCATGAAATAAAACACATAAAGTATTTGACACAGTGTCTATAACACATAAAACACTGAATAAATCATAATAGGCATAGTGATAACACTGGAGCTGTACTTGGGGAGTTTCTCTAGTCTGTAGAGGAGCTCACTAGGAATTCCCCCTTTAGCTGCCCAACTGCAAAGACTTTCCTAGAGTGTTCCACCTGCCTCTTCCCTACCCATCCCCCGACAGACTTTCTGGGTCAGGTCCAGGGTTCCCCTAGGTTTCTGAGCCCTCTGACTCCATGTACTTTAATCCAAATCAATTCAATAATAGATACGGGACCTAAGTGCTGTTGTCTACAATGGAGATGAATTACTGGGTGCCAGGCAGAGGACTTCTGCCCTGGACTTGCAAGATGAGGGGGGAGGAGCCATAACAGAACTGGGGACGGAAGGGAACTGACTGGACAGCTGCCCTTGCTACTCCCTCTGAGTTTTCCAGTGAATGACAGCAGGCTTATTCATTTGCTTCCATATTTCTCATGTGTTGCTGCATTTTTGTTGTGTTGTTTTTCATTTGTTCATCCATTCACAAATTCACCAACCACTCTATGTTGATCACCATATGTGCCCGGCACTGTTCTAGGTTTGGGGCAAGAGTTAGTGAATAAGACAGAGAAGGTCCCCACACTCACGAAGAAGGTTTTATCATTTGGGCCAGACAGATAATAACCAGATAAATAAGTGTGATGATTTCTGGGAAGGACAGACACCGTGAAGATAGTAGAATAGGGTCAGAACACGGAGAATGATGGGTGCAGGGCTACATTAGGTTGGATAATCAGGGGACAGACTGAAGACACGGCGTTTGAGCTGAGACCAGAGGGGAGGGGTCTGCCATCAAGCAGCCCACATCCTTCTTCATCCCCCTCCTCTAGTGAAGTAAAGGGAGAATGAGATGGGGCATCACGGCAGAAGAGAGGGATCTAAGCTCTTGGTCTCCAGTTAATCCTTGGTACCCAGTATCCTGAAAATCCTCACTGAATAAATGAATGAGTCTGGTTTGATATCCCCCCTCTCTTTACTCCCTTCCTTTTCCCTAACTTCCTTTTTTTCTCCCTCCCTTTTATTTTTCTCTGTCTCTCTCTCTGAAGACACTGTCTGAGTAAAATGTGGTAAGTAAATTTGTTTAAAATCAGAATTCCCAGTATCTAAGTGTTTAAAGCCTCCCCTCACAGTTTCCAGATTTATATAAATGATAAGACAATTCATGACCTCTTGAGTGCACACTGTCACACAGCTTCACCCCCTGCCCATGAAGGAGGGGAGCAGAATCAATACCACACAGCTCTGCAACTGAGTTCGAGCGTCATCCCCCTACAGAAGTCTGCATGCCTTTTTCCGCTACATGCAAACACCCCCTCTCCCTCTAATCTGTAGCTGAGGCTCTGGCAGTTCATCACAAGCACAATAAAATCAGGTTTAGTCCCTTCATCAATCGTCCGAGAAAATTTATAGAATTGTGGTCATTAATTTCATCATTTTAAGTGGAGGGGGAATAATTTCATTACCCACTATTATTGCTTATAAATTTTTATGAATTATTTGCATTATTAAAAAATTCAACATGTGCCTAATGTGAAAATGCAGAGCTGTCTGGATCGGCCAGGCTTTTTTCTTCTTCTGTCAGGCACAAACATTGGTGATGTTTAGGGCACTGACACATCCTCTTCCCTTCATACAGAGTGGCAGAAGTGGACTTAGGCTCTGAGAGAGAGTGAGGAAAAAATGTCAGAAAATCAGTAAGAGGCACAATGGGTGACTGATATATGACGTACCCTCCAACAGCAGTGATGTTACAGGATGGTTTAAAAGACTGGCATGTTCATACTTTACCATGAGGAGTTAGACGGCAACTTCATGGTCATGTGCAGGCATCTTGGCTTGGCTACTGCCTTACCTTTAATAATGGGTCTACAATGTCGTGTGGAACACATATTAAGATGTAAAGGAATATGAGACAGTGACAGAATCAGTCGAACCCGACGAGATTGTTTACAGGGTCTGACCATTGAATCTGTTGTAAGTAAAACAAACCGATGAGACGACGACGACGATTCAGCGAAGTCAGCACAGACTGAGACACGCTGGGGTGTCTGTCGAAGGGTGGTCCGAGGGGACAGGGACCCTAAGAGGTCCGTTGTGACCTCGCCCAACGGTAAAGGGAGAGGTTACGTACTTTCACTTTTCACTTTCGTTTCAGCGAGTCAGCACAGGCTGAGGGTCGCTGGGGTACCTGTCGGGTAGTCCGAGGAGGCAGGTACCCTAAGAGGATGAGATCTCAGACCGTTCAGGATCGTGATTGTGCAAGTCACAGACCACTCTCTGACGAAGGACCAATACAGAAGTGTACTGTCCTCTCTAGTAAAGAGGAAACAGAGAAAATGTTGGATTAAGGTAAATACTCTCGTGGTCAGAGTATTGGATTAACATTCACAGAGGCCCTACTTTCAATTACTATCATGTGGAGGTATCAGGGCTTCAAATCATATGAATTTGGAGGGTGATGTCCCTGGACCTCTAAAATTCCTGGTCTTCTCACAGGCAAAATGCCATCCCAAAAGTTCCCCCCTGAAACTCCGAAGTCTCCTGTAATTATCATCAGGACACTGATTCAGCCAATGCTGATTCTCTAATAATGGATCACATTACAGTGTATCTTGGGCTTCTCTTGTGGCTCAGCTGGTAAAGAATCTGCCCGAAATGCAGAAGACCTGGGTTCGATCCCTGGGTTGGGACAATTCCCTGGAGAAGGGAAAGGCCACCCACTCCAGTGTTCTGGCCTGGAGAATTCCATGGACTGTATAGTCTATGGGGTCATAAAGAGTCGGACACAACTGAGCGACTTTCACTTTTACAGTGCATCTTGTCTGCAATTTCACATCTTTTGTATACCGTTAGCAATATTTATTAACTTTGAATCTTCAACATGATGCTCAACACTGTATGGATATCATGCGCATGAATCCTTGCAACAACCCTATGATGTAGGTATGACTACTTCTATTTTACAGGCAAGGTGTTCTAGGGATTCACCAAGGCTGAGGGCTGTTTTTGAGTGTCTAATTCCACAAGTATTTACCATGAGGTAATTCATCTGTATTTTGTTAAGTCTACATTTTACTAAAGTTGTTTGAGTAAAGTTAGGGACTTTTTAAAATTAAAAATTTTTATTTAAATGTTTTAATCCTATAAAAAAATCTGCAAAATATGATATCTTACATTTTCTAATTTTATGATACCCTGTCACCCTGGGAAAAAATGTACAATCAATCTCTTGGAAAACATGAGTTGGTAATCTACTCTTTGCACATCACAAGCTTAAGTTCTGAGGTGCTATAAAGATGTCTGGTTCCCAGTTTTTGTCCTTGTTTGTTTGAAGAACAAAGTAATTTTCTGAACTGCCCAGAGGAATTAAATGGTTTAATATAGTTCAAGAAATGTCCCAAGGCAGAATACAGTCAGCTAATAAATGGATAATAGAGGTAAAGAATACTGTGGTTCAGAAGACACTGAGACTGATGTACTTTCAACGATTTAAAAAGGGTTACTACATGCAGAATCTGCCTGCAATGCAGGAGACCCGGTTCAATTTCTGGGTCAGGAAGATCTGCTGAAGAAGGGATAGGCTACCCACTCCAGTATTCTTGGGCTTCCCTTGTGGCTCAGCTGGTAAAGAATATCTGTCTGCAATGCGGGAGACCTGGGTTCGATCTCTGGGTTGGGAAGATCCCCTGGAAAAGGGAAAGGCTACCCACTCCAGTATTTTGGCCTGGAGAATTCAATGGACTGTATAGTCCATGGGGTTGCAAACACAACCAAGTGACTTTCACTTTCACTACATGCATAGCATGTGATCCATGAACTACTGGCAACAACCAACTTGCTTCCATAAGGGAAGAGGTTACCTGAAAATGAAAGCAATATAGAGGGATAGAGCTGAAGGAAGGAGAAACACCTGATGACACCATTTGAGCTTTAGGATCAAGCCATGCCTGCAGGCCTAGACACTTCAGTTAAATGAAACGATAGACTCCTATCTCAGTCTAAGCCAGTTAGAATCAGAGTTCTGTTCATTGCAACAGAAGTAAAGCAAAGTCCCAACTGACCTGCTTGTTGCTTCTTCATTTACTTCTTCCCACAGTTCAATCATCTCTTCCTTTCAGGTGCCTGCAGCCTCATGATCGGAGTCTGACCTTTTGCTTTTCAGACTGCATTGGTGCTACTCTATTTTTTGGGCATTTCTTTAGAATTCTTCTTAATCAAATCTACTTGCCCTGTGTTCTGTTCCTCCAGCTCCTTAACAGAATACAGATTAGTCAGAAAACACAAAACTTCCTTTATCTATTCCTTCATCTCATTTATTGGCCATCCCTAGGCTGGAAAGACTCTGGAGGAAGAAATTGCAACCCACTCCAATATTCTTGCCTGGAGAATCCCCATGGACTGAAGAGCCTGGTGGGCTACAGTCCATAGTGTTGCAAGAGTCGGACATGACTGAAGCGACTTAGCATAGCATAGCATATAGGAGGCCTAGGCACTGTACTCCATACTTGGAAAATTAGGTAGGAAAAAGTCCCTGCTCTCATGGAGCTCCACTGCTAGATCAGTTGTACAATAACTTAATCTTTCTTAGGTAATGATGACTAGGAATGGTCTGACCCAGGGATCACCAAACTATCTGTTATAGGCTAAATTGGGCCTGCAGCTTGGTTTTGTAAATAATTTTACTGGACACATCTATGCCCATTCATTTATACACCCCATGTGGCTCCTTTCACATGAAAAAGGCAGAGCTGAGTAGCTGTGACAAAGACTGCAGAGCTTGCATTTGCCATATGGCTCTTCACAAAAAAGTATGCTGACCTGTGGCCTAACCTTCCTCCCGAGTTACTGCATGCGTGCAGTGTAAGTGAAATCCCAAGAGATCTGCTGTTTCAGTTCAGTTCTTTTTAATGATGGAGGTAAATAAACTGTACTGAACTCAGGAGAATGGTGGGCATGTCTGAAACACCACTCTGCAACCACTTTTTCAAAGTCACTGATTTAAAAAAACCCTATGCATTGTGCGTTCTATCCCATTACATGGGTTTCTTGTTGCAATATAAAAATCTTTCCAATTTTATCAGTAAGCTGGTTTAACAGGAAGATGCTCCTTGTTGAACTCTGGGACTTTGGGATCCATGCATGCTCCAGCTGGAAAAGCGTTGCCTGCATTCAAAATAGCATGTCTCTAAAGCGGGGCTGTTCAAGTCAAGGCTTTGGGGAGGGGAGGCTTTCTTTAGCTTCTGTAGCACTTCTGCCACCATCAGAGGGATGACAGCAATCAGAAATGCCTGTGCTTTGGAGTGAGTTCTGGCCCCAGCATCTGCTCCTTTTGCCTCTTTGGAGTGCTGAGAATTAATGCTTGGTGTCCTATTCTTGTAGCTTTGGGGGAAGCATTACCGTTTCCTTAATGAGAGGAGACGTTCACATATTATTCTTTAAGCTGTGTTTTATGCCCTTCCCCCCATGACCTCTCTGTTACCGCTCATCGATATATTATTTGTGGACAGAGACTGCTTATGGACGCGTCTCTTGGTTTGAGGTTCTGATTATGGATTTTTGTTGCCTTTACTTATTTGTTGGGCATGTTTGGTGGTAGAAAAATCGTTTTGTACGGATGGAGCATTACACTCTTACTGATGTACAAAAAGGTACTCATTAGTTATTGGGTGCTATCGATTGCTCTTTTACTCTTGGGCAACTGCAAATCTGTTTATATTGTTAGGTTTTGTTTACCGCTATTGAAAAAAGAATCGCTTAGCAAGACAGACTCAGTCCCTTCCTCCTGGAAGGGTAAGGATGCCCGGGAAGCCTGAGGGACTGTTATCATTCAGGGCTATCAAACGGCTTACTCATGAAAGACTGAGGGCCTACTATGTATCTGGTCTGTGCTAAGCACTGTGTCTGAAGGAGCTCACTGAATTGCTACCCCTGTCATTGGAAGGTACAGTCTGCACCCCCCAGTTTACGGACCATTGATATGTTCAGTCTTTAAGCAACTAGATCAAGGTCAATCCACTAAACAACAATAATAATCGTAAATCAACACAGCTCATTAGGCTGTGTACTGTGCTGAACACTTTATTATTATTTTTTTTTTATTTTTGTTTGTTTGTTTTTTTGTATTTATTTATTTTTTTACACGAACTCACAAACATGATCCCCCCTGAACACTTTAAACCCAGTGTCTTATTCCATCATGGCAGCAGCTTTACAGAGCATGTACCATTACTGCTGCAGTGTCCAGACTAGGAAATGGGGCTCAAAACATTAGCCCCATTAGAGAACCTGCCTGCAGATCACCAGACTAGTGAGCAGGGAGGCTGAGGCTCCAGCCCCGACAGCTCGACCTCAGAGTCATCTTTTCAGAAAGCCACGCTAATACTCATGTCTTATTATCAGAAAGTGAAACTGGGATCCAACAAGTGCGGCGCCTGCTGAAGTGAATACTCCTCTACCCTAGCAGTGTGGGCCTCGAGCAGCCTCCGGACTGGCACCTCTGGCCTGGCCTTCCTGACGCTGAGCAGGAATTCCTGCATGGAAGAGGAATCCCAATGCCCCTTGCCTCTCTCAGAATGCTGGGTGCTAGGTCAGAAGGAGCACAGGATGCAGAGTTTGGAGGCCTGGGTTCCAGGCTCCCGTGCAACTCTGCGAACGTTCCAGGCTCTCTCTTTGATCAGCCATTCCATCCGTACAGCAAGTGGTTGGGTGGGAGGAACTTAACCCTCCCTTCTGGGTTCAGCATCTTTGTTTCTGTCATTTAATCTCTGACAAAGATACTGGAGATTTTCCTGTGACTCCCGTGTGAATACAAAATATAGACACATCTCTGAATGTAGGGTAGTCACGGAGTTTTCTAGGAAGTGGATGTTGCATGCTCCATTATGGACCTGGGTTGGGGCCACTCCTGGGTCCTTCACCTGGAGAACAGGATGGAAGGCAGGCAGCAGAGGTGTGAAGAGCGGCCCTCGGCAAAGCAAGAGATTGAATGCCATCCAGGCAGGGCAGGACGGCAGCCTTCTAGGCTTGAAATGCTTGCTGGGTCGGCAGCATCCCAACGACCTGAATCTCACTCTCCTCTCTCGTAACCGTGACCTCGTTACCCTCAAGCTCCCTAGGTCCCCTCGCTAGGGAGTCTTGCCTGGGAATGTGGGATGGACTGGGAGTCTGGGATTAGCAGATGCAAACTATTATAAATAGAATGATATAGATAAACAGGGGCTTCCCTGGTGGCTTGGTGGTAAGGAATCTGCCAGCAATGCAGGATGTGGGTTCGATCCCTGAGTCAGAAAATCCCCTAGAGAAGTAAATGGCTACCTACTCCAGTATTCTTGCTTGGGAAATGCCATGGACAGATGAGTCTGGTGGGCTAGTCCATGGGATCACCAGGGGTTGGACACTAATTAGCGAGTAAACAACAACAGCATAGATAAACAACAAGGCCCGACTGTATAGCACAGGGAATTATAGTCAATAACCTGTGATAAACCACAATGGAAAAGGATATGAAAGAAAATAAATGTGTGTGTGTGCGTGCGTCCGTGCGTGCGTGTTGGTTGGTCAGTGACTTTTTGCAACCCCATGGACCCTAGCTCACCAGGCTCCTCCGTCCATGAGATTTTTTAGACAAGAATACTGGAGAGGGTTGCCATTTCCTTCTCGAGAGGATCTTCCTAACCCAGGGATTGAACCTGGGTCTCTTGCATTGCAGGCAGACTCTACCAGAGCTACCAGGGAAGTCCCAAACAGCAACAAAGATACAAAGGATTCCTGAAGCCTAGGGGAAAAGGAAGCTATAGCAGAATTTAGCCACTAGATGGCGATCTCAGACCATGAATGCCTCCCCACTCAGCCAGGGTGGATTTTCTATCCTGTGTTCCCAAGCACGTCTCCATTGGCTGCAGAAATACTTCAGCAGACCTAAAAAGGTTCAACAAGGGCATCAAGCCCTCTATATTCTTAACTACCTTATTACTTCAACAATTGGAGTTAGCTGATATGTAAGAGGAAACTATAACTAGTGTTTACATGGACTCTGAGGGAGAAGGAGGGAGAGGGAGAGGGAGGGATGATTTGGGAGAATAGCATTGAAATATGTATACTATCATGTAAGAAATGAATTGCCAGTCTATGTTCAATGCAGAATGCAGGATGCTTGGGGCTGGTGTATGGGGATGATCTGGAGGGAAGATGTGGGGTGGGAGGTGGGAGGGGGGTTCATGTTTGGGAGTTCGTGTAAAAAAATAAATAAATACAAAAAATAAATAAATAAAATGCACCTTTTAAAAAAATATGAACCTTGATTCTGCTTTATACAAAAGCATAACAGTGATAGAAGAGGTCAGAATATCTCAAGAAACGTCCACTTCCCTTCTCTGTGTGGGGTGGTTACATCTACGGCACTTGTCCAGCGCTGACCATGCTGGACAGAGACACAAGGTCAAAGCTCAGCCATGCGGATTTCATGCTTTATAGACTCTGAAACTTGGATCAGGGAGACCGAAGGGCGGGGCGGGGGGGGGAGTTTTAAATGGAAAGTGTCATTGGATTAGTCTTTATTAGTGGCTGATAACTACTGGGTATTTAATTAATATTGAAACACAATCCTTCCATGTCCTCTGAGGCAATCAGTTTAATCAGGCTCCATCCCTGGATGCCATCAGGAAATGGACTAGACTGGAATGTATTTCTACTTATTTTTGGCATGTAAGAAGCTAATAAATATGACTCAAGTCCTAAACTGATTTACAGTCGGCTCCCAGCTCCCTTGCTTGCTAGCCGTACACTGGTCCCTACTTGACAATAATATGAAGAGGGTGAGAGCTCGGACTGCCCACTTTTTTGAGTTAACTATCAGACGACCACATTCTTTGACACAGTTGTTCCCTGACGATACTTCCCACAAGGCCAATGAACACAAACTCTAACTTCCCAGAGCTGAACAATTCTTTTCGTAAACTACCACTTCAGTCAGTGCAAAGTAAATCACAGATAAAAAGGACTATTAGTTAAATCAGTGGTTCTTGGTTGGTGGGGACTTCACCCTCCTTTTTCTAGAAGATGTTTGGCAAATGTCTGCTGACATTTTTTGGTGGTCACAGCCAGGTGTGTGGAGAAGGAAATGGCAACCCACTCCAATACTCTTGCCTAGAGAATCCTGTGGACAGAGGAGCCTGGCAGGCTGCTGTCCATAGGGTTGCACAAAGTCGGACACAACTGAAGCGACTTAGCATGCATGCATGCATTGGAGAAGGAAATGGCAACCCACTCCAGTGTTCTCGCCTGGAGAATCCCAGGGACGGGGGAGCCTGGTGGGCTGCCGTCTATGGGGTCGCACAGAGTCGGACACGACTGAAACGACTCAGCAGCAGCAGCAGTGGCCAGGCGTGACTATGCTGCTGGCATCTATTCAGCTTATATCTACAGACTTTATTCTCTTCTTCCTCTTACAACTTTTAAGAGCCTTTTAGAACTTTTCAGAGTTCAGGAATACTGATATGTATCCTACAATGCACAGGGCAACCTCCTGTAACCAAAAACTAATTGTCTTCAAATACCATTTTGCCAACAAAGGTCCATATAATCAAAACTAGGGTTTTCCAGTAGTCACGTATGGATGTGAGAGTTGGACCCTAGAGAAGGCTGAGTGCTGAAGATTTGATGCTTTTGAACTGTGGTGCTGAAGATGACTTTTAAGAGTCCCTTGGTCGGTGGGGAGTTCAAATCAGTCAATCCTAAAGGAAATCAACCCTGAATATTCATTGGAAGGACTGATGCTGAAGCTGCAGCTCCAGTGCTTTGGCCACCTGAATTGAAGAGCCAGCTCACTGGGCTGGTTCCTGATGGTGGGAAAGACGGAGAGCAAGAGGAGAAGGGGATGACAGAGGATGAAATGGTTGGATGGCATCACTGACTTAAGGGACATGACTCTGAGCAAACTCTGGGAGATAGTGAAGGACAGAGAAGGCTGGATTGCTGCAGTTCTTGGGGTTGCAAAGAGTCAGACATGACTTAGCAAATGAACAACAAAATATCGACGTAGTGCTGAGGTGGAGAAGCCCTGGTCCGTATCTTTCAGCTCCATCCAGTGGTGTGGAAATTTTAGGCATTTCTGGGAGTTACACAAGCCAGTGAGAGGACTGATGGGGCTGTCTGTGTTTGGGGAGGACAAAATGTTTGGTTCCTTTATCTCTGTCTTTTTCATTGTCTCCCCATCCCCATCCTAGTGTATTTGCATACTCCTCCCAACTCCAGCTGTTTGAGAACTGCATCAGATCATCCGTCTGTCTCTAGGAAAGAGGAATCCAAAAATGCAAATGACTTGTTCTCTGCTAAGTACACAGCTGTGCAAAGAACCATTTAAAACAGGGCTGGTAATACATCTTTTTTTTTTTTTTCCCCAAGAAAACTTCTATTCTCAAATTTCTCCAGCCTCTTAAAGAACCTCTTGTTGAAAGATTAAGTTGTCCATTTCAGATGAACCTGCTTCCTGCTCTACTGAGAATTTAGAAATTTTCAGAGACTATTTTTTAAGGAAAAGTCTGAAAAACTTGCAGAGAATTTCTGTCTAACTTCTTTCCTTTATATTTTCAAGATTCTCCCCATTTCACAGGGCAAGTTATCTAATGGTACTGAGTCTCAGCTTTTCTTAGCTGTAAAGTGGGAATAATAATACTTTACAGAATTGTGCTGAGGTGGGTGCACATGGATATTCAGCTGAGGATAATCCTCTCTCTCTGCCCCCTCCTCCAGGTATTGGTTTGGCCTCCAGTAGCAATGTCTGTCGTGTATGAATTTGCCTTCCTGGCCACAGCTGACTGATTCAAGTATGAGGACTTGACCTAGTCTGAGCCAATCAGAATCCTTCATTCCAGAGTCGGAAACTTACAATGGGGAAGCCCAGAAAGGGGCAACAGCTAGAGCTGGGTCACACCGATGGCAGTTCATCAGCATTCTTGCCTCAGTTTTCATGTTATCCCTCGCAAATGTCCTTGTGTCTTTAAGGTCCTTTCTCTGAGTTTCATTTTCGACTCAATTTATATTTATAGATTTCATTTTCCTTTTTTATACCGTTTTACATTCCCACAACATTCCTGAATTTGTAGGTACTTCACAGCCAAATTCAAAGGCCCATTTCAAAACCCATCTCCACTAGGAGCACTCTTTTGGTTTTCTCAAAAAGAAGGAATCTGCAGTTCACCTCACAATGGAATCTTTTCTACTTCATATTCATTCTGAATACACATTTCTTATTTCCCTGTGAGTGTGTATGCATCCTAAGGGCAAAGTCTTTGCTTTTCATTTATTCATCTTTGGTCTCTAGTAGTGTTTTACAAGTTGGATACTCAATGGAAATTTATCAGACGAATGAATTATTCATTTTATTTATTTGTGGCCTGGGAACTTCTTCAGTAATTGTTATCTCGTATTTTTCAAGACTCTAATAAAATATGCTCATGCATACAAAAACAAAATTCAGAGAAAAGCAAGAGCCTATTTCAAATGTTTCCTTCCCTATGGACCTTTCCTTGGTTTTCCCATCAAGAATTAACACTTCCATTTGATGTTTTATTCAGATAAGTCAAGAGACAAAGTTAGTTGTGGAGAAAAACATTTTCTTTTGTCTTGACTGTCCACCTTCAGTAACATCAATTAATTTCAAACATTTGAAACTAATTGTTTTTCAGTTACTTTACTTTACAAGCTGGCATGGAAGATTTACTAAGCACAGAGAAAACCACAGGATGTTCTTGGAGAATCATTTCAGAAATTCAGAGTGTATTTAAGCTCTTTAACAAATAGTTATTGAGTATTGTGAGTCTCAAAACACAGACCTAGTATCCTGGAGATGATATTAGGTGGCACAAAGAGGGGGCAACAAATTCCCATGGTGGACAGCCATCCTCTTCCCTTCCTTCTGACTCCTCAAGAAGACTGGCTCAGCATGGCAGAAGAATGTCTTGAATTTGCTCATCCTCTTTTATTTAAAAGAGATGGAAGTTTGTTGACACTGGCACCTCCTTCTCCAGGGAACAGATTCAATCTAGAATTTGCTAAAGTTGTTTTCTTTTCACTGAAGTTATTCTTATGGCTACTCTCTATTCACAATCAGACAGAAAAAGATCTCCTTTAAATCTAAGTTCTAGAATAGGAGTAGATTTTTTAAAATATGAATAAAACAGAATTAGTGCTGGTTGTATGCAGGTATGGTGTGAGGGTGGTCAGGAATGACTGTAGTTTTAGAAAAGACAGAGCCAAGCTAAACACTGTATATTTCAGTGCTGACTGACTGAAGTGCAGTGGGTGGTAAAAATATGATGCATTTGAAAAAGGGAGGGTGATTTACAAGTAGATATATGTCCTAGTTCTTCTTAAAGTCAAATACAGAATTTTTTTCTGTGAAAAAATGAGATTTTTCTGTGAAATCTCATTAATATGTGTGCATGAGGATTTGTTTTTACATAATGTTAAGTCCTTAATTCCTCTGAATCATTTCCACATTACAGTCTACTTTCTTTCCAGTTTGTGTGTGTGTGCATCTTGTGTGTGTGTGTGCACATCTTGCTTTCAACAGAACACAACAGCAAACATGAACTGTCATATTCTGATTCTGACAAACTATGCAAACCTCTGCCTAATCCAATTATTCTATATAATTAAAGCAGTTAGTTTTAAATTACAACTGAGCTAAATTTTAAGGGGAAAAAATAAATCTCTCTTTTTAATTTTCTAGTGCCTTGGTTTTATCCAGCTTTGCAAATCGTACTTATGGCCTGTCTATAAAAATAAACCTAAATGTAAATTATGATTTAAATCTCTGTGGGCAAGCTGTTCTGCCTTATTTGTTAGAAAGCAAATAAGACCTACTTTATGGCCTGTTTACAGAACTGAAAATTTCAAACTGAGGGATTTTAAAAAGACAGCAACCGTCTTGATGCCCTAACTACAGAAGTGACTAAACAGAGTAATGCTCTCCGAATAATCTGACAGTCTTGAAAACAAACCATTACTTGATGTCTTTCTTTTAAATTATATGATGATATGGAATTAAAAATTATACATAAATATATGACTTCTATTCACCATTTAAGCTATTATTTATACAATCTATAGAGATAGAGGGCTCTAATCTGTTGAGTTTCTTTGTGATGCAGTTTTGATTACAGGCGATCACTTAAGCCTGCATTCAGTCCCCTCCCTCCCTCCTTCAAACTATTTTACTCTTAGTGCATGCTTTTAAAACCACTGGGAAGAAACAGAATTCTCCCTCTTGGTGAAAAGCCATTATTATTTGAGATCTCAAACATATTCGACCTCATACTGTCCTATGAAATTTTAATTAGGAAGCTCCAGGGTAAGCAACATGTCCATAAATCAGTTGATCTGTCCCTGAGGAAGTTTTTGCAGGTAATATTGTTCATGCTCATAATGTCTAAATATTTAGGTCTGCTCTACTGTAGGTGGAGTGGAGTATTCCTCCTCCTCTGTTCAGATTCACAAATTAGGAGGAAACCAGTTAGGAAGGTGTCTGCTGTGTGACTTGCCTCCCATGGGCATAACCAGAGTGGAAAGAACCTCCCTCCCTGCCCCCGGCATCTGCGGAGAAGTAAAAAACTGCGCGAACCGGCACTGCTACAAGGGAGAACGTCTCCCGAGCCACATCACTCACTCGGGGCCACGACACTGATGCGGCAGGATGCAGATGAGACGCAACTCCCCACACACACTGGCCAGGGAGCAATCGTTTTTCTTCCAGACTCAAAAAAAAAAAAAAGACATATAAAAGCACAGAGAATTAGAGAGCTGTTAACACAAGGACAACTCTGAATCCTCTATAGTTGACTAAATGTGTGTGTGTGTGTGTGTGTGCACGCAAAACTTCCTAATTACCAGCACCAGGCTGCCTACGGACTGACTGAGCAGGTATGCGGACAGAATGAGCTGCTCCTGTCATTCAAGAAGTGGTACCACCACCGTGCGGTCGCTCAAACCCCAAACTGAGACCTTACTCTGGATTCTCCCCCGTTACTTCCAGGCAAGCACACATTTAATTTTACCATGAGCCTTTTTGCATCTTTCTCCAAAACATGTCTGCTTTTCTTCACTGTCACTCCAGTCTAAGTCACCGTCATCTCTTGCTCGGACAGCCTCCCACTAGTGGCTTCCCACTAGTTTCCTAGTGTCTCTTTTATTTTCAAAAAGGACAGATATGGAATTCCTTTTTTTCTGATAATTTTAAATAACAGCCTTATCCACGTCTAAGTTACGTACCATAAAATTCATGTTTTAAGTGTAAAATTCAACGATTTTCAGTAAATTCACATGATAGCAACCACCATTATAATCCAATTTTAAATATAACCATCATCCCCCAAATATCTGCCTGCAATTCTGCCTGCAGTTCTAGGGAAGCACTAGTCTACTTTCTATCTCTATTGATTTGGCTTTTTTGGCTGTTTCATATAAATGGGATCACATAACATGGGGTGCTTTGCATCTGGCTTCTTTTACTTGTAATGTTTTTGAGGCTTATCAGTGTTGTAGTATGCATTAGCACTTCATTGCTTTATGTTGGCAAATAATAGAGCCATATACATAATTTCTGAAGCACAGTAATTACACAACACCCAGGAAGCTATCACTCAACTTTGAACCAAAAGGTTACAAAGGTATTTAGTGTTCTGTTTATCTCCTGACCCATCACACACACAGGACTCACAAGGAACCTGGCACAGTGGTCATCCTCTGCTCACAGCTTCCAATGGCTTCCTCTGGGTGTTAAATTAAAACCTAAAGTCGTTTAAGGGCCCACAAAGCTCTATCTACCTGGTCTGGCTGTTGCCTCTCTGTTTCATGCTTATGTATTCCAGATATAACACTTTTCTTTCTTTTCCTTGATCATAAGCTATTCCCACCTCAGGGGCTTTAAACTGGTTCTATGCTCTTCCTGGAACATTCTTCTGCTTGCTCTCCAGGTGGCTGACTCCTTGACACTGAGTTCTCAACTCTCACAGCAGCATCTCAGGAAGAAATTTCCTGACCAATTTATTAATAAAGGGAACTTCCCCTGATCCAGACCTCAGGGGCTTTGAACTGGTTCTATGCTCTTCCTGGAACATTCTTCTGCTTGCTCTCCAGGTGGCTGACTCCTTGACACTGAGTTCTCAACTCTCACAGCAGCATCTCAGGAAGAAATTTCCTGACCAATTTATTAATAAAGGGAACTTCCCCTGATCCAGCATTTCCCCTCATATTATCCTTTTCCATTTGTTCATAGTACTCACTGCTGTCTTAAAGGGCTTCCCTGCTTCCCTTCCTGCAATTCAGGAGATCCAGGTTCAATCCCTGGGAGAAGGGAATGGCTACCCACTCCAGTATCCTTGCCTGGAGGATCCCATGGACAGAGGAGCCTGGTGGTTTTCATTATTTCAACTCAGGTCAGTTGCTCAGTTGTGTCCAACTCTTTGTGACCCCATGGTTTGCAGCATGCCAGGCCTCCCTGTCCATTACCAACTCCTGGAGCTTGTTCAAAGTCATGTCCATTGAGTCAGGGATGCCAACCAACCATCTTGTCCTCTGTCGTCCCCTTCTCCTCCTGCCTTCAATCTTTCCCAGCATCAGGGTCTTTTCAAATGAGCCAGTTCTTCCCATCAGGTGGCTAAAGTATTGGAGCTTCAGCATCAGTCCTTCCAGTGAGTATTCAGGACTGATCTCCTTTAGGATGGACTGGTTGGATCTCCTTGCAGTCCAAGGACTCTCAAGAGTCTTCTCCAACACCACAGTTCAAAAGCATCAATTCTTCAGCGCTCAGCTTTCTTTATAGTCCAACTCTCACATCCACACACGACTACTGGAAAAACCATAGCTTTGACTAGACGGATCTTTGTCAGCAAAGTAATGTCTCTGCTTTTTAATATGCTCTCTAGGTTGGTCATAACTTTTCTTCCAAGGAGCAAGCGTCTTTTAATTTCAAGGCTGCAGTCACCATCTGCAGTGATTTGGGAGCCCAAGGAAATAAAGTCTGTCACTGTTTCCACTGTTTCCCCATCTATCTGCCATTAAGTGATGGGACCGGACGCCATCATCTCAGTTTTTTGAATGTTGAGCTCCATGGACAGAGGAGCCTGGTGATCTTATCTGTTTACATACTTACTTCATGTCTCCTCCCACTAGAACACAGGTTCTCTGAAGGCAGAGACTGTCTTGTTCATTGTTGTACTCCTGTGGCTAAAGCAGTGTCTGTTTCCTATTTTATATAAATGACTACTGAATAAATAAGGAAACAGAATATGAATCAATGCAGAACAACCAGAATATACCAGGATGCAAAGTGGATCAAGAGCTCTGGAACAGCCAGGCAGCAGAGTCACATCAAACCATAGTTTTTGTTTTGGCTGAATTGACAATATTTTTGTATCTGCACTATCTCATTTTCTTTTTAAAATAAGTAATCCTAGGAAGAAATTTTAATCACTTGTCCCTTGATTAGATTTAACCTCATGCAGAGAAAGTATGTACTTCTAATCAGTACCTTGGGTCTAAAAATCATTGCAAATACTGCTGGTCTGGAGTTTTCTGTGATTTATCCTCACTTTTTAACAAGGTGCTTGATGCCAATTTCAAGAAACATGGTTTTAGTTACCCTGGCAACCTAGGTTTGGAATTAAGCCCTATTAACTGCCTCTCTATTTAGAGTGTCCTCAAAGTTATATGCATTTCTCATCTTATTTCTTAAGTACTCCATTTTGAATATGGGTCTAATCTTTTTCTTAGTTTATTTTTAAAAAGAGATATGAAATTTCAAAAGGAAGAGAAAATTCTTTCCTCAAATTATATCTATGTCTATATCTCAATCATGTTTATATTATTTTGTTGTTTCTCTACATACTTGTATAGAGGAAAATATATCTTTTTTTTTTACTATGTATTTTTCTGTGTATAATACTTTTTCCTAGATCCTAGAAAAAATTAGGTATTAGGTAATGAAGTTGGTAGCTGATCTTAGGTTACTTTAATTAAAGCCAGTGGTATTAACCTTGGTTCCATGACTTGCCTGGCAGACACATTTTCACTTGAACTTAACACACAATGTGGGTATCAGTAAATTTTAAAAAGTGGAGAAGGAACTAACTCCCAAACTCTATTCCAAACAGGACTCATATTATTACTAGTTATTGAAGAAGATCTGGGAAATTTCTGCAACAAGATGTGTCTGTTTCATGTGCCTTGTTTCTCCCTGTATAATTTAATCTGCAACTCTGCTTTCTCTCCATGCTTTACTCACCCAAGATCCTATACAAATATAACTAAGAAATTAATTCTTCTCACCTCAATGTATAAACATCACGATGTAACCTGCTTGCTTAGTTACATCAACTATTACTCTGCTGTTTATATAATAATTCTAACTGCGAGCTTTTATTATGTATCCAGATAAATGAAGCAAATTAAGATTGCTCAGTGAGGCCAGAGAATGACCTTCATTTGAGCACAATGACTTGTCTGCTGTTTGTATACAAAGAACTGAATCGTATCTTAATTTGGGGCTTCCCAAATAGCTCAGTTGGTAAAGAATCCACCTGCAAGGCAGGAGTCCCCAGTTCTATTCCTGGGTAAGGAAGATCCCCTGGAGAAGAGAAAGGCTACCCACTCCAGTATTCTGGCCTGGAGAATACCATGGATGGTATAGTCCATGGGGTCTCAAAGAGTCAGACAATACTGAACAACTTTCAAGTTTAAAAGCTGCCAGGAATTCTCTGAGGCCCCAGAGACAAAGACAGCATCCTGATGGCTGAAGCTCCCAATAAGTAAACTCATCAAGTGACTATCAGACATATCCTCTCCCCAGCACCTGCTTGGAGGGTGATGGAGGCTGAAAATCTGTGTTTACTTGAATAGGGTGACTGACCATCCCAACATGCTCCAGGACACAGGATATTTAGTGCTAAGACTGGCAAGTCCTGGCAAACTGGGAGAGTTGGTCACTCTATTCACCAATAGGAAATAACTATGAACCATCATCCCAGGAATTTCTCCAAAAGAAACAACCATAAATGAATATAAAGATTTCCATACAAGGGTCTGTATCATGTACCTACATTTATGGAGTGTTAAGTATACACACTCATAGATACAGAACTGCAAACTGGAAAAACATCACCAAGACATTTATATTCACTATTGACGGATATTGGGATCATGAGTAAAAATTCTCCTTACAATTTATCTCAATTTTTGTCAACATATGAATTTTTTGATCTGAAACATCAAATCTGATTTTTAAAACTAAGCCAATAATAAGAGCAAGCATGGGGCTTTATACAAAACAGAAAATATTACCTGGTGTTTATATACAAGATATGTATTTTCCACCCACACTTTTTCAGCAGCTGCACCTGTAAGGAGAATCCTAGGTCTAAGACTCCACTATGAAGTTGGAGTCAAACATCATTTACTTAAATATAACTAAACATGGCTCTTAAGAAAGACTTTAAGTACTCAACATTCACATTATTTACAGAGAGCTGCTGCCTCGTTTGGTGAGGTTGAGCCTGTTGTAGGTTACTTCTTGAAATCCTTTCACATTCATACTCCCCAAGCACAGCGCAATCTGACTTTTACACCAAGTAGGGCATGTAAACTTAAGGGGGAAGCAAATGCCTTTAATTTTCATTTGTGGTTGGTGTCAGTGTCACCCTAATGTCAGCATGGAGCGTTCTGTAAAAGGTGTATCTTTGCTAAGGTGGAGAGGGAACAGATGTGGCACAGCTGTGGAGTAATCCTCACAGAGAACAAAGGACCCAGCCAGGAAACGACTGTCCCAGCTGTACATCCAGGACCCAGGGGGTTGTAAGAGACGCCTGCTGACTGCAACGCACTCAAGGTCATTCACCAAGACATTGGAACCACAGCGTACACACTGGCAAATAATGTGACCAAAGCAAGGTTTTGGGGGTAATAAACACCTACAAACGCGGAGAACCAAGAGATGACAAGGGCTAGAATGCAACACAGCACTATGTCTGAGGGCATAGTGCTCCCCTTGGAAAAGAGTAGAAAATGGGTATGAGCAGAGTCTTCGTTTGAGGTTCCAATGTATCTTTTTTTCCAATTGAAGAATACTTGGTTCACAATACTGTACTAGTTTCAGGTGTACAGCATAGTGATTCAGTTGTTTTTGCAGATTATATTCCACTATAGGTTTTTACAAGATACTGGATGTAATTTCCTGAACTATACAGTAAATCCCATAGAGCAATCCTTGTTGCTTCTCTGTTTCATGAGTAGTAGCTTGTACTTGTTGATCTCATACTTCTAATTTGTCCCAACTCTGTTCCTTTCCCCAAACCATAAGTGTGTTTTCTATACGTCTGTCTCTGTTTTATTAACATACAGAGAGTCATCTGCATTCTTTTGTTTAGATTCCACACGTGATATCATATGGTATGTGTTTTGATAATCACTAGGACCATCCATGTTGTGTTGCTACAAATGACCTCCTTTCATTAGCTGAGTCTCCACTGTCTATATGTACCACATCTTCTTGAACTTGTCCCTTTCACTCCTGTTCCTGGGTACCAGCAGCCTCCATCATCTCCCACACGACTGCAACAGCCTGCCAAATGGAGTCCCTGCTTCCACGATGGCCCATGGAGGAATTCTCCACACAGCAGCCAGAGGGGTCTTTTAAACACATAAATACCATCAGGTAACTTTCACACTTAAAATCCAAGCTTCTGGCCTTGGCCTCCAGATCCTGTGGGATCTACCTTCAGCCATCCTTGTTAACCTGCTTTGGTCTCCCTGCTCTGCTCCAGCCCCTCTGGCTGTTGTTTATCTGCCCCTCAAACATGTCAGTTTCTATTTAAGGTCCCTGAACCCGCCAGTCTCTCTGTTCAGCTGTCTGACCAGCTCCTTCTTGTTTAACTGTCAACTCTTGGAGACACTTTCTGACCAACCTCATTCTAACAGCTGCTTTTTCCCAACTCAGTTCTCACTTCCCTGGTGGCTCAGACAGTAAAGCATCTGTCTACAATGTGGGAGACCTGGGTTCGATTCCTGGGTTGGGAAGAT
The DNA here is from genome assembly GCA_006410675.1 of Oreotragus oreotragus. Classification (NCBI taxonomy): domain Eukaryota; kingdom Metazoa; phylum Chordata; class Mammalia; order Artiodactyla; family Bovidae; genus Oreotragus; species Oreotragus oreotragus. The sequence goes on along the minus strand of SJYX01019755.1, from coordinate 16,776 downwards.
CCCCTGGAGAAGGAAATGGCAATCTACTCCAGAACTATTGCCTGGAAAATCCCATGGACAGAGAAGCCTGGTAGGCTACAGTCCATGGGGTCACAAAGAGTCGGACATGACTGAGTGACTTCACTTTCTGTCAACTTAGTTAGTCTCCAGCAAATCTCTTTGCATCATTTATTTACAGCAGACCTCAAGGGGCCCTAAACCTGCATTTTGCATGAAAAACAAATGGATAGAGGGTGACAAATAAATATCTGACCAAAGTTGAGTATTAACATCACAGAATAAGCTGTTGAGAATACAAGAATCAAGTGAAATTATTTAAAAAAAAAAAATAGAGCTACCATATGATCCAGCAATCTCACTCTTGGGCACGTATCTGGAGAGAAACAAAAGATACCTGCACCCCAATGTTTGTGGCAGCACTATTCACAATAGCCAGGACATGGAAGGGACCTAGATGTCCATCTATGGTTGAAAGGATAAAAAGAGATGTGGTAATACATACAATGGAATATCACTCAGCCATAAAAAAAGAATGAAATAATGCTATCTGCAGCAACACGGATGGGCCTAGATATAATCTTATTGAGTGAAGTCAGAAAGAGAAAAAAAAGAGTGCATATTAATGTATATATGTGGAATCTTAAAAAAGGGTACAAATGAACTTATTTACAAAACAGAAATAGAGTCACAGATGTAGAAAACAAACAAGGTTATCAATAGGGAAGAGGGTGGGAAGGCTAACTGTAAGACTGTGATTGACACACACACACACACACTACTATATATAACAGTAAGAACCCACTGCGTATCACAGGGAACTCTACTCTGTAATGATGTATATGGGAAAAGAATCTAAAAAACTGGACATATGTATATGTATAACTGATTCACTTTGCTGTACAGCAGAAACTAATAACATTTTTAATCAACCACACTCCCATAAAAATTAATTTAAAATAATATAAAGAGATGTTAACAGGTTAAATCATTTATCTAAAAATATTATCCTATACTTCTGAGAGGAATACAATTCAGGAGAGTATTATTTTAAATTTGTAAAGCTAGTAATTTAGTTATAATTTTATTATTACAGTTTTAATAGTAACAATTCAAGCTTCTGTTATTGCGGTGTAGGAACAATAATTTCCTAGCACTATCAGCTAAACATGTCCCCTTAGTGCTGTTATATGGCACATTTAAAGATGGATGCCAAAGAGATGTTTACTTTGCCTTGAGCTTGGTGAAGAGGTAGAATATTTTGGGGTCAATTCTGACAGTGTGGGGAAATGCTAACAGTGAAAGCAAATGATTAAGCTTTTCTTCCTTTCAAATAGCAACTGACTAACATAAATTTAATCTTTTTTTTGTATAATGTGATGAATGCTAGAACAGCAAATAGGTCTACCAAAAGATTAGAATTATGATATAGCCTAACCTTAATTTTTCTGCCTTGACAATTATTTAAATTTTATAAAGATTTCTTGGCTCAAATGGAATATGATAGTCATCCTAAAGATATCCAGTTATATTCTTTTAATAGTCACCTACTTATTTAACTCTTTGAAAATCTTAATTTTTTCATATAGAGTTTTAATGTTACATTATTATGATGACATTTGATAATAAATATACAAAGCATAAAGATTTTTTATTCTAATACACATTTGGAATGCTCACTTATATTTCAGAATATGCAGATATTAACAAAAAGCAGAATGATAATATATCTTGCTTTTATTTCAGATAGTATCACATCGATTGCCTATGATGATTATCTACATCATTGACCATACTCAAGTGCAAAGATGCCAGAGACGACTCTGAGATATGATCTGACTGTCAAGCATTCCAAAGGCAAGGCTAAAGCAAAGGTACACAGATTCTGACTGAACAGTAAGGCCAAAGCCAAACTGATGCATCTCTACTCACTGACCTACAATGGCCTTTTCTATTGTTTGCCTGTCCCCTTAGATCGTGGGTGCCATTATGGTGGATTTTTGCTTCTTTTGTTCACTGCTGTATCCTCAGCACCTTGCACGGGGTTTAGCTTATAGCAGCCACTCAGATAAACAAGACAAAAGGAAGAAAGGGCTGGATGAATGAGCAAAAGAGTCTGGAGAACGCTATCTTGTGCTCCTCTCCCTGTGATCTGATTCTCCCCCGACCGACAAATACTGGAGGGATGACCGAGTAGCAGGCCCACGGGGTGAATTCTCATCACAAGTGACCAAAAGAGCACAATGAGCTCTTCCAGAGGCTGCCACGTCCAAAGGCCAGGCTAGTTTCAAGGTGTGTCTTGTCTGGGGTCTCTCTAGGGTAGGAGAGTGAGAAAGAGAGAGAGAAGCATTTTTCAAGTTTCAAATATTTGGCTCAGCAGAAAATCACCTAACTCTGTTGCTGCAGTGGGTAGCAGACACAACGGGAGAAAAGCGAGGTGCAAGGCATGGCAGAGTAGAACTAGGGCTTCAGACACCGACGTTCCTGCCTCGGACTCCTCTTTCCTAACAACTCTCAGACACTGGTATTGCAACTCTACTGCACTGCTTGATATATGAAGTAACAGTAGCCAAAAGATCTCTCCTTCTAGCAAATTTACAAAAGAAAAATCCATAACAGCAGAACCATGCCTTAATTAGCTAAGTGTCAAGACACTCCCGAATTTTCCAAAATTATTTTACCCTGTGATGTGCCCAGTGATTCTTTTTTTCTTTTTCCCAAATCATCCCACCCTCTCCCTCCCCAGTGATTCTTTGGAGGGGATGTGCATAGTGTGTATGTACTTTGTTCATACTTGAAAAGTAATAGTGGTTTGGTGTCAAGAAGAACTCACAAAATGGGTTCACTTTATTTTTCAGGGTTTTTTTCCTGTTCTTCTGGATGATTCGCAGCCATTTCTGTTCTTTCAGATATTGAGAACTCATCTGAGTGGAGATATCTCTGCCACAGTGACATTTATGGCCATGAGAATTCTAAAGAGGTTTCCAAGTCCATTCTATGGACCCACTTTTTACCTTTGCCCAGAGTCCTTCACCATTTGACGTTAAGGCTTTGACCTGAGTCAATCAAGATTTATTAACCATCATACATGTAAGGCATTACAGGAAAACTAATCTGATACATGGATTTTAATAAGTATGAGTAAAGAATCTATATATTGTTGGGGCTCAGAGGTCTGGTTGCCCTAATATGCCACAATAGCGCACTGATTATTGTTAAGAGTTACTTGAACAGTCAGTAGGGGGAAATGATATAAAAACACACTCTGATCTCTTTCTTGCCCCAATAGCAGGATATAAATCTCCCATGGAGCAGTATCTTCCATACACCAGGAGGACAGAAAGCATCCTGTCACTGAGCTGGTGGTTTAAGGCTAAGAAGACTATAAAAATACACTTTCTTGCTTCTTCATTAGTCTCCTACCCTAAGCAAAAACCCCCTTGTTAAATCTTCACAAATTAATAATTTGTTTGTCTATAAATGATATACAAATAGCCTAGTTTGGTCACTTTGTGGGACCTGTTTTTATGAGACCTGTGTATATGAATTTATTTTTTTTCCCTATTAATCTGTCTTGTATTGATTTAATTAGTCAACCAGCCAAAAGAGCTGAAGAGGGATGGTGGGGTGGCAGGAATTCGCCCTCCCTCAAAATGTAAATGAATACATTTCAAGGCAGACTACAAAAGGGTATCTACTGAAAGAGAAAGTATCTTAAACTGCGTTAGTGCACACCACCTGACTTTGATGGCCTGTGCTGTCTTCCTCTCCATCCTGCCTCCAGTGACGGCAACAATAACTATAAAGATAAGAATAACAGCCTTCCATGTGTGCCAATGCTCAGCATATATTATTAAACAGAGACCTCATCAACAACTTTAAAAGTATTATTAGCCTCATTTTACAGATGAAGAAACTGAGGTTCCGAAGGATTTCGTAAACCTACCCACTGTAACAATGTCAGTGGCACAACTGGGGTCCAAACTAGGACTGTCTCAGCTTTGGGTGAGACAAACACCCAGGTGATATTTTGGGTGGTACCGGGTCCTGTATGATTAGATACATGCTCGAGCATCTGTTCTCATGCACTGGAAAGCATTTTAGCAATAGCGCCCTTTCTCCTTTGGCAGACCTGGCTCTTTGCTTTTCACATACTTGGAATCCTATAACCTAGGTTTTGGGAGTTGTAGGATTTATGCAAAGCCTGCCTAATTTTTCTAAGCTTTTTTTTAAAAATATGTAAGGAGGGTAAAATGAGCATCTATTTCCTAACATTACCACGTGGGACTCACTGATATTATACCGGGTTTTTGCTACTAGCAGTGTTTCTCGAGAGATTACAATATGTCATCCACTGGACTCAGCTCTTAGCTTGAATCATAGCACTTTTCAACATTAGTTCCATGGGAACAGGATATATTACTGTCTCCTTTTCAAATCAGAAGAAACTGAAACCCAGTGAGGGGCATCCACTTGCCCAAGGTCACCCGGTGGGTGAGCAGTGAGGTTGGGATTCACACCCAGTTCTGTGTGACCCTACCATTTGGTAACAGGTGGCTTGGTGCCTGCCGCCTGCTGTATTTTAACAAATGGTAGTAACAATTGTTATTGATAACGATTTCTCTGAGGAAGGATGAGGCTCAGCAGCAGCTCTCCTGGGATTCTGTAAGCACCTCCAGGGCAGGGGCCGCCTCTTTGCAGACTTGCATACACAACACCGTACAATGTGGCTCCCTATGGGCCGGAATCTGCTGCGGAGCCGAGTGTCTGCACTGACGTGGAACACCAGTGAGACAGCACATTCATCACCATTTACACAGGGGCAGTGATTTAACCCACAAAAAAACTGAGTTTATGGAAAGGAAATGAGCCTGTTAGACCATTCTGCTGAGTAGTTAATGCTAATTAAAAGACTTTCTCTTAAGAGAGTGACTTCTTTCAGAAAGGTAGGGTAGCAGAAAGAGTTAAAAATACAGACTTTACATTTGGCTCTTGGCTTAGCTCTGTATTATCTGTGCAACTTTGACCAAATCACTTATCTTCCTGAATCTCAGCAGTTTCATCAGTGAGATGGGAATGACAATAGTACCTATACTGTAACTTCAGTAGAGCATTAAAGAAGACATTGACTATGAAATACTTGGTATAGTACCTGGTCACAGAAAGTGCTGGATCAATGTTAGTGAGATATTATACCGGGTTTTTGCTACTAGCAGTGTTTCTCGAGAGATTACAATATGTCATCCACTGGACTCAGCTCTTAGCTTGAATCATAGCACTTTTCAACATTAGTTCCATGGGAACAGGATATATTACTGTCTCCTTTTCAAATCAGAAGAAACTGAAACCCAGTGAGGGGCATCCACTTGCCCAAGGTCACCCGGTGGGTGAGCAGTGAGGTTGGGATTCACACCCAGTTCTGTGTGACCCTACCATTTGGTAACAGGTGGCTTGGTGCCTGCCGCCTGCTGTATTTTAACAAATGGTAGTAACAATTGTTATTGATAACGATTTCTCTGAGGAAGGATGAGGCTCAGCAGCAGCTCTCCTGGGATTCTGTAAGCACCTCCAGGGCAGGGGCCGCCTCTTTGCAGACTTGCATACACAACACCTTACAATGTGGCTCCCTATGGGCCGGAATCTGCTGCGGAGCCGAGTGTCTGCACTGACGTGGAACACCAGTGAGACAGCACATTCATCACCATTTACACAGGGGCAGTGATTTAACCCACAAAAAAACTGAGTTTATGGAAAGGAAATGAGCCTGTTAGACCATTCTGCTGAGTAGTTAATGCTAATTAAAAGACTTTCTCTTAAGAGAGTGACTTCTTTCAGAAAGGTAGGGTAGCAGAAAGAGTTAAAAATACAGACTTTACATTTGGCTCTTGGCTTAGCTCTGTATTATCTGTGCAACTTTGACCAAATCACTTATCTTCCTGAATCTCAGCAGTTTCATCAGTGAGATGGGAATGACAATAGTACCTATACTGTAACTTCAGTAGAGCATTAAAGAAGACATTGACTATGAAATACTTGGTATAGTACCTGGTCACAGAAAGTGCTGGATCAATGTTAGTGATTACTATTTCTGACCCAGCTCACTTTTTCCCCTCCTCTCTCCCTTCTCCCTCCAAAACAAAAATGAGGCCATGATGACAACAGCTAACATGACTACTGTGCAACAGGCACTGTTTTTAAGTGTTTTATATATGTTAATTTCTCAAGAATTTGGGAAATAAGGCATGAAGAGGTGACCTGCCCAAGGTCACAGAATTGAGATTCAAACCCAGCACTCTTCCTTCTCATTCTGAGCTCCTGTGCATAACACAAGACTCCATTTGTGCACCGATGAATCTAAACCAAGCCGCTCTTGTTTCTTATTAGTAAGAATTTAGAGTTTCGGGGTTGTATCTCATTACTACAGGCAAGTGACTATATGACATTCCATCCTATATTCTCCCTGATCACTAAATACCAAATATAGTGGTTTCTCACACTGGGCAATTGGCGAAGCCTCCTCCTGGGAGACTGAAGTACAGAACTGCATCCTTTATACCCAACTTGTGCTCAGTCATGTCTGGCTCTTTGTGACCACGTAGGCTGTAGTCCGCCAGGCTCCTCTGTCCATGGCATTTTCCAAGCAAGAATACGGGAGTGGGTTGCCACTTCCTTCTCCTGGGGATCTTCCTGACCCAGGGATCAAATCCACATCTCTTGCATCTCCTGCATTGGCAGGAGAGTTCTTTGCCACTAGCGCTAGCGCTACTTGGGAAGCCCTGGGGAGACATATATTGAATTAGATTTCCACGGGACAGTGGCGGGCAATAAAGCCAGTTCTCAGATCACATCATCATCAGATGTAATTGCCAAGTAAGCTCTGGCAAGGTACTCGAGGAGCTGAGCTAGAAAGGAAATGGACCTACTGTCACTTAGTTCTTAAAGAGCTATCAAAAAAGCTTGATAGCTTTTGATACACTGGCTGTTTCATACCCAGCCAATGTAGGACTCTTCATGAAATCAGAACTTTCATGAATTTCTCACATCTGGATGGAGTATCATGGTCTAATTGCCAAATGCCAGTCCCCACATAATAATCCGATTCTGGAACTCCTATCAACTGTAGACATTTTAAACAACTTCATGTTTTTGCTTGAAAATTCTACAATAAGTTCTGCTACTATGGCTCTTCTCGGGATCAGCTAGATGAAGAAAAAAACAAATCAAAACAAAACTAGAGTACTCTTGAGGGAGAAGCAGTCTTGGATACCACTTCTCAGGATGTGGTGAGGCTGGAAAGCTTGGTGACCTACATGAGGGAGGGTGGCTAACTGAGGATGGAGCCAGACGCAGCACTCAGAGCACCTTCTCCAAAGCTTGTTCTCTAGTATCTGTTCACTTCTACTGTCCTGTTGATTGTTGCTTTAGCAGCCAGCTTCCTTTCACCCCCCAGCTCCTAAGCAGACATAAACTGGCTGTCAACACAAGTTGTGGCTTCTGGACCAGGCTTTCTGGTCTCTGAGCACTGCAAACTGTGATTAGAAATGTGCTTCCTCACAACTCAGACATCTTCAGGGAGCCTAGCAAAACTGAATTTCTGGGTCAGTGTTGGCCTTTACCATTTATGATTTAATTAACTCTGAATGAAGCTAAGTCTTCTCCTCAGAAAGGAAAAGCCATAGAAATGGCATCAAGTTCTCACTCAGTATTATATAACTGTCTTCTGGACTATGACCTTGAGCCGAAATTTCAAGAAAGGTAGACAATAAAGAAGCTGATTCTCAGGAGGCCTCACTCCTTTTCCCACGCGGTGGCTTTGCAGTTCTCAAAACTTCAAGTGGCTCCTGAAGAATTGATTACCCTGTGGTCCAGGCACGGGGATATTTCCAGCCAGGGTTTTCAAGGCTCTACAAAATTGAGGGCCATGTCTGTATTCTCTCCCAGTTTATACTGTAGGTGCTCTTATTTGTTGTCTTAGTTGTTGTCCAAGACTTCCATGGTTTCGAGTTTATTCTGGTCTGTAAAGAGGCTTCAGGTTTCAAGATGGAAATTCAACTGTACCCTCCCTCACTGGTTGGATCCTTCTCATCCTTCAGGTGTTATATCACACACTACCCACTCTGAGTGGGCTGCCTTGCTCACCTAAGTACCCTACATCCCTGTTACTTTTTACTGGAGCAGCCTGTTCATCTCTTACAGAACTGAATTACATTCTGTTTTTATCATGTGTATTCATTTATTCACTTGTTTACTGCTTGTGCCTTTTACTAGACTGTATACTCCATGAGGGCAGGGCTTGATGTGCTAATCACAGCTGTAGCCCTAGCACTCGCTGGCCAGAAGGAGAGCATCCCCCATACATTTGTTGAAGGAATATAAGTGCTACCCTTTGCACCATTCCCTTATACCTAAATGTCAAAGGGGTTGTTCAGGAAATGCACTGTTTCCATTTAAACCATTCCAAGTACACAGGAAAAGATTTTCAGCTAAATTGAAGAAGGAAGTGCCATTAAGAAGATGATGTATTAGACAACAAACTGGAGGGCATGACTTCCTTTCTGACTTTGTAACTGACTTAATGTGGGGCAATTTAATGGAACCGTGCTTCTAAGAATAATTTGGGCATAATAAGCCCGGGCCACTCTGAATTATACCATTAGGACAAATAATATATTTCACAGAAGAAAACTGTTATAGCAAGCCTCTGTATTTTGTTCTTGTTTTGTTTTTTTTTAATAATATGTTCTTATCAGATAAGATGCCATTAGAAAATGCTGTGGCTATAGCACAGTATATCACTGTGATATTTTAGTTTCTTATTCTCTTGGAAAATGTCAGGAAAAGGTTTGATCGTATTTTCAAATTCCTGACAGTAATAAAATCCAGGTATCATGAAGCCCATGGTTTGTCAGGGAATAACAAAGTTGCTAAATAATAAAATGCCAAGTGGCATTCTTGGCTTCAGTTCAGAAGAATATCATTTCAGAGAAGCTAGCACAATGCTGGGCTGCTAACTCCAGCTGCCTTTCTTTTCAGCAGAATTCCTTAAATTTCTCTTGTATTTAGTCCTCAGCACACGCTATGGTTGGACGGCAGCACGTGCCATGTGAATCCACTGAGAAGGACAGGCATCTGGGGCTGCATCTTGCACTCAGGGAATATAGAGCAGGTTTCCTTACACCATTGCTCCAAAGGAATTTGCATAGCGTCTTTCCAACCTTCACCATTTCCACATACCAATACAAGATAGCTACATGATTTTTTTAAAAATCATACTTAGGTACTACCTGTGTTATTATTTGCTTAATATATTTTATTTAATTCACTATCTAAATGTTAATATAGTTCTTTAAAAAGAAAAACCTATGTCATCAACCATGACTGGAAGGTAATAGAAAGCACAATCTTTATTACCTCATATATATTTCATTCATTAGTTTGTTTTTCGTGTCCTTTGCCAGAATGAATGACCCATGAAGCCAAGGCCTGATTTCTGTTATTTATATCCATAGCCCCAGAACTAGTTGGATGTAAGGAGAGCATCCCAAGTACACTTGTTAAGAGAATGTAAATGTCTGCCTTCTACATCATTCTCTTATACATGAACTTCAAAGGAGACATCCAGGAAAGATAATCCATTCTCATTTAAATCATTCCAAGACTCAGTACACAGAAAACATTTTCAGTGAAATGAGATCTAAATCATGCTATCAGATTCTAATGGAAGGCTCTTGTCTGCCAAAGGCTCTGAGTATGAGGCTGCTAGGGGTATTAAAGATTTCGGTTCAGTTCACTCGCTCAGTCTGACTCGAGACCCCATGAACTGTAGCACGCCAGGCCACCCTGTCTATCACCAATTCCTGGAGTTTACCCAAACTCATGTCCACTGAATCAGTGATGCTATCCAACCATCTTATCCTTTGTCATTCCCTTCTCCTCCCACCCTCAATCTTTCCCAGCATCAGGGTCTTTTCAAATGAGTCAACTATTTGTATCAGGTGGCCAAAGTATTGGAGCTTCAACATCAGTCTTTCCAATGAACACTCAGGACTGATCTCCTTTAGGATGGACTGGTTGGATCTCCTTGCAGTCCAAGGGACTCCCAAAGGTCTTCTTCAACACCACAGTTCAAAAGCATCAATTCTTCAGCACTCAGCTTTCTTTATAGTCCAACTCTCACATCCATACATGACTACTGGAAAAACCATAGCCTTGACTAGATGGACCTTTATTGGCAAAGTAATGTCTCTGCTTTTTAATATGCTATCTAGGTTGGTCATAACTTTCCTTCCAAGGAGTAAGCGTCTTTTAATTTCATGGCTGCAATCACCAAGTGCAGCGATTTTGGAGCCCCCCAAAAATAAAGACTGTCACTGTTTTTACTGTTTTCCCATCTATTTGCCATGAAGTGATGAGACCGGATGCCATAATCTCAGTTTTCTGAATGCTGCGCTTTAAGCCAACTTTTTCACTCTCCTCTTTCACTTTCATCAAGAGGCTCTTTAGTTCCTCCTCCCTTTCTGCCATTAGGGTGGTGTCATCTGCATATCTGAGGTTACTGATATTTTTCCCGGCAATCTTGATTTCAGCTTGTGCTTCTTCTAGCCCAGCGTTTCTCATGATGTACTCTGCATAGAAGTTAAATAAGCAGGGTGACAATATATAGCCTTGACATACTCCTTTCCTGTTTTGGAACCAGTCTGTTGGTCCATGTCCAGTTCTAACTGTTGCTTCCTAACCTGCATATAGGTTT
>SJYX01019753.1:0-11134 GCA_006410675.1 Oreotragus oreotragus | reverse complement strand
CCACATTCATTGTGAACTTGCTCCAAAATGTCTGCTTTGCAATGACTTTGCAGACCAAGCTGGCTCTGGATTCTGTAGACATCATTCATTCATTCCTTCTCTATCCAGCCACACTTGGGGGGAATATTTGTTATTTCACTTAGACCATTATTATTAAGGATAAATGATGCTCTGTGTATTCATTTTAAATAACTTGGAAAATAGTCTCCTTGGTTTTTATGTAAAGTTTGCAACAATCTCCCTTGGAAGCCAGTGTGGAGATGAAGAGGGCTACGTGTGATTTAAATTTAAAGATGAGCCAGATATGACCTGTGATCAATTTTCAGTGGCTGTTGTACACTTGGGTTGCAGAGACATTAAGGAAAGCTTGTAAAATACCTAACAGAGCACTTAAAAATCTAATAAATAAGAAATACAATGCCACTGTCAGAAGCCTTGATGGAGGTTAGAGGGAGGCAGGGAAGTAATTTGTGCAATAAATCCTGTGAATTCCTATTATTTTTTTCGCCTTCAGACAGGCTAAAAATAGAAGTCCCAAATAAATAAATATATATCAGAGGAAGAAAAGAGAAAATGGTGATTTGGAATGAATCGCTTGATGGTTTAAGCTGACAACCTAGAAATTGGAATGAGAGATTACAAGTAGGGGGTATGATATCACCATGTCTTTTAGGGAGCCATATTTGATTTGGTAAAATACCTCTTAATTAAGGGCCAGTTGGGGGAAAATGTTGCCATGTCCCTTAGAAATAGATCAAGGCAAACAAGGTAAAGACCCAGGAAAGTATGAATTTAGTCCTTACCTAGCCGATGTCTTCTGGACCTTCCAGGATCTGAGCTCTTCTTTATGGTCATTACTAACTGTGACTGAAGATGTTTCAGCTCTGATGTCTCAAACCATCTGGCTTCCCCTTCTATCATACAACTACTCTTCTGATGACCGTCAGTGACTTGTTTTTCATTGAGGCCAATGGACACTTACCATATTTTACCCCTTGCTTCATGTGGCACTGATACTGACTCCCTGAAACGTGCCTTTCTCAGTGTTCATGATGCCTGCGCCTCGCACCTGGTGCTTTTCCTCCTATTTCTCATCCCTGGGTTCTCGGTATCCTTTGCCGGCGCCTTATCACCACTTGTGTTTGAATATTAATGTCCCGAGGGCTGTCCTTCACTCTCCTCTCACCCCACACATTCTGAGCCGCTTTGAGACTCTCAACTTTCTGTCTTCACCCATTATATGTCCTAGCTCCATGTTTTCAAATTCTTTCTAGATCTGTGCTGTTTAATATAGTTGCTGCTAGTAACATGTGGCCTTTTAAATGAAAAATCTCAAGATCAAATAAAATTTAACAGTTGGATTTTCATTTGCATAAACCACATTTTAAAAATTGAAGTATAGGTGATTTACAATGCTGTCTTAGATATCACAGACGGAGAAGGCAATGGCACCCCACTCCAGTGCTCTTGCCTGGAAAATCCCATGGACAGAGGAGCTTGGTGGGCTGCGGTCCATGGGGTCTCTAAGGGTCGGACACGACTGAGCGACTTCACTTTCACTTTCACTTAGTTTCAGATGTACAGCAAGAAGCTTCAGTTATATATATGTCTACTCTTTTTCAGATTCTTTTCCATTATAGGTCATTACAAGGTATTGTACACAGTCCCCTGTGATATTGTGTAGGTCCTTGTTGTTTATCTTCTTTATACACAATGGCGTATATCTGTTGATCCCAAACCCCTAATTTATTCTTCTCTGCCCCCTCTGCCTGTTTGGTAACTGTAAGTTTGTTTTCTGTGTCTGTGAGTCTGTTTCTGCTTGGTAAATAAGCTCATTTGTGGCAGTTTTTAAGACTCCACAGATGAATGATATCATGTGCTATTATCTGTCTGGCTCGCTTCAGTTAGCATAGTAATCTCCAGGTCCGTCCATGTTGCGGCAAATGGCATCACTTCATCTTGTTGTCAAGGCTGAATAGCGCTTCATTACGTATACGTATGCCACATCTTCTTTGTGCATTTCTCTATCGATGGCCATTTAGGTTGTTTCCATCTTGGCTTTTGTAAATGGTCACACAAACCACATTTTAAGGGCTTGATAGCTGTGTGTGGCTTTCATGTTGGACAGTGCAGCTACAGAACACTGCCATCATTGCAGAAAGTTTTTTTTCTTTTTTGTCCAGCCCTGTGGCTTGTGGGGTCTTAGCTCCCCAATCACAGATTGAACCCGGGCCCTTGGCAGTGAAAGCACAGAGTCCAAACCATTGGGCCACCAGAGAATTCCCCACAGAAAGTTCTGTTGGACATGCTGTTCTAGTTATTGCCACCTGGATAGTTGGAGAAAACCCATGAGAGTCCCTTGGACTGCAAGGAGATCCAGCCAGTCCATCCTAAAGGAGATCAGTCCTGGGTGTTCATTGGAGGGACTGATGTTGAAGGTGAAACTCCAATATTTTGGCCACCTGATGTGAAGAACTGATTCATTGGAAAAGACCCTGATGCTGGGAAAGATTGAAGGCAGNTGGGCCACCAGAGAATTCCCCACAGAAAGTTCTGTTGGACATGCTGTTCTAGTTATTGCCACCTGGATAGTTGGAGAAAACCCATGAGAGTCCCTTGGACTGCAAGGAGATCCAGCCAGTCCATCCTAAAGGAGATCAGTCCTGGGTGTTCATTGGAGGGACTGATGTTGAAGGTGAAACTCCAATATTTTGGCCACCTGATGTGAAGAACTGATTCATTGGAAAAGACCCTGATGCTGGGAAAGATTGAAGGCAGAAGGAGTGGGGGACGACAGAGGATGAGATGGTGGGATGGCATCACTGACTCAATGGACGTGGGTTTGGGTGGACTCCAGGAGTTGGTGATGGACAGGGAGGCCTGGTGTGCTGCAGTTCATGGGGTCACAAAGAGTCGGACACGACTGAGTGACTGAACTGACCTGAACTAAACTGAATATTCCACAAACACCTCAAATTCATCCTGCCTCAAGTATATTATCAAATTAACTTTGGTGTGCCTGGAAAAGGCTGACAAAAAGACATAACAGAGGGGGGAAAAAATACATTTCAGTTGTATGTAATATAAAACCCATCTCAATGGTCTTAAATCCTAAGGGGAGTTTTTTGAGCCATGTTACTAAATGGTCTAAAAGAAGGGTGGGTTCTAGCAATTCAGCAACATTATCAAGGACTACTATCTCTCTACTGTATCTGTAGCATTGATTTCATCCAAAGGCTGGCACCAATTATAGACACAAGGTAGCTTCCAGAAACTTCCAAAGCAACAAACTTCCTCACTCTTGTTCAAGGAAGACAGGGGTAGTTTCAGATACAGAACACAGTGGTTTTTTTGTTTGTTTGTTTTTGCAGATTATATTCCATTATACATTATTACAGGATATTGGTATAATTTCCTGAGTTATACAATAGACCCTCGATACTTATCTACTTTATGTATAATAGTTTGTATCTCTGGGCTTCCCTGATAACTCAGATGATAAAGAATCTGCCTGCAATGTAGGAGACCAGGGTTCAATCCCTGAGTCAGGAAGTTTCCCTGGAGTAGGGAATAGCAACCCACTCTGGTATTCTTGCCTGGAGAATCCCACGGACAGAGGAACCTGGGATCACAAAGAATCAGACATGACTAAGTGACTAACACTTTCACTTTCAATTTGTATCTATTAATTCCTTACTCTGAATTTGGCCCTGCCTCCCTCCCTTTTACCTTTAGTGACCTTAAGTTTGTGTCATCTGTCTGTGAGTCTGTTTCTGTTTTGTATATAGATTCATTTGTATTAATATTATTTTTTAGAGTCCACGTTAAGTGATATAGTATTTGTCTTTCTCTGACTTATTTCACTAAGCATTATAGTCTCTAGATCCATCCATGTTGTGGTAAATGGCAATATTTCATTTTTTATGGCTGATTAATCTTCCATTGTATATATGTACCACATCTTCTTAACTGTATATATATACCACATCTTAACTGTATAGATGTGCCACCTCTTCCTAACTGTATAGATGTGCCACATCTTCCTAACTGTATAGATGTACCACATCTTCTTAAGCCAGCCATCTGTTGATCAGCACTTGGGTTGCTGCCATGTCACGGCTATTGTAAAGAGTGCTTTTGCCTTGGCATTATCAATCAAAATCTTGAGATTCACTTTGGTTGGACCAGTGCATGCTGACTGCCTATGCCTGAACTGATCACTGTGGCCAGGGGCATGGAAAGTGTTGACTGGCTTAGTGCAATGGGCCGTCCCCAGATCTGGAAGCACTTGGAATGAGCTTTTCCTGATGCATGAGTGTTCTCAGACAGAAACTGGAGCTGCGGGGAAGACATGACAGAAACATGAGTCAGAGATCTTACCCACAGATGTCTGATAGGAGGGGATAGCATGATTTTAAAAGGAGATTGATCAGTAAAGTTCATTTTGAGTCTGCTTTATTTTCCGGAGAAGGCAGTGGCAACCCACTCCTGTGTTCTTGCCTGGAAAATCCCAGGGACCAGAGATAATGAGCTTTTCCTGATGCATGAGTGTTCTCAGACAGAAACTGGAGCTGCGGGGAAGACATGACAGAAACATGAGTCAGAGATCTTACCCACAGATGTCTGATAGGAGGGGATAGCATGATTTTAAAAGGAGATTGATCAGTAAAGTTCATTTTGAGTCTGCTTTATTTTCCGGAGAAGGCAGTGGCAACCCACTCCTGTGTTCTTGCCTGGAAAATCCCAGGGACCAGAGAGCCTGATGGGCTGCCATCTATGGGGTCGCACGGAGTCGGACACAACTGAAGCGACTTAGCAGCAGCAGCAGCAGCAGCTTTATTTTCAAGCTTTAGAATCAGAACTTGGGTACTTTGGGTTGAATTTGAAGAAAGCCAAACAGCAGCTGCTGCAGGACCATGGTTCTCTCTTGTAACTCACTGTTGACGCTGAGCAGGACTGGGCTCCTTCCATGCTGTGTGTTTCCTAAGGAAAGCTTTTGCTTCTCAGCCACAGAAATGACGGAGTTTTCTGTGGGATCCAGAGGACCAGCAAATAGGGTTACTTTTTAAAAACAAAAACAAAGTGGGGGAAAATGTGTATTGTCCATTTACTGTGACATATTCTTATGTTATTATCCAGTTACTGTGATATAGTCTTTCTCAGGGACTTCCCAGGTGGGGCTAGTGGTAAAGAACCCACCTGCCAATTCAGGAGACATAAGAGTTGCAGGTTTGATCCCTGGGTTGGGACGATCCCCTGGAGGAGGGCTTGGCAACCCACTCTAGTATTCTTGCCTGGAGAATCCCCTGGACTGAGGATCCTGGCAGGCTATAGTCCACAGGATCACAAACAGTCGGAGAGGACTGAAGTGATTTAGCTTGCACACACACATTCTTTCTCAAGTTGGGGAAAGAAATGCGAAGAATCAGGAAAGGGGATGAAAGCATAACGTAAATGAACACAGTACCATACTTCCTGGTTCAGACTGGCAAAAAGTAAAACTGCTTCTCCAATGGCACAACCAATTGTGATAGATGCCAAAATTAGAACAGAAAGCTTCTCTGTAATTTTTATACTGCTTTATTTGTTTGCCAATACTCCATATCATTAGTAAGAAAAGCAAAAAGTCTTCTTAAAATTTCTGGCAAAAATTTACTTCGTTGCATGGGACCAGAAGACAGTAAGTTCGCGTCTTTTCAGCAAGTATTAGGACAAGTATTCAAGTGGATCAGACTGAAACTGCTTTCTTTCTGCATCTAATGAGCATCTTAAATGCAGAGAGAGAAAGCAGCCTCACAATCTCCATTAACAAGTAGTACTTTATTCAGAGAGCCTTAAAAATTTCTTTTAGCTTTAAGTATTTGTCCCATCTAGAGGGTATCCAGTGAAGGGGCTTCAGTTTTCTTTAATTCGGTGCTGGGGAAAATTGGCCAGAACTTTTTCAAATTCTCTTTTTTGCATAACTGCAGATAAAGATTTTTCTCT
Organism: Oreotragus oreotragus; assembly: GCA_006410675.1. Taxonomy (NCBI): domain Eukaryota; kingdom Metazoa; phylum Chordata; class Mammalia; order Artiodactyla; family Bovidae; genus Oreotragus; species Oreotragus oreotragus. The sequence goes on along the minus strand of SJYX01019753.1, from coordinate 5,149 downwards.
AAAGTTGCTTAAGATTATCTTTTTCAAAGTCAAAACTTCTGAAATGTGTCCACTGTGGCAAGCCATCCTGATAACTGTCTCTGAAGCTCTGGAAAGTGGTGGAATAGAAGGCATCCAGTGTTCTGGGTTCAATTGTATTCCCCAGAAAGATATGCTGAAGTGCAAACCTCCAGAGCTTGTAAATAAGATTTTATTTGCAAATAAGGTCTTTGCAGATGTAATCAATTAAAGATGAGGTCACACCCAATTGGGGTAGGCCCCAATCCAAAGACTGGTGTCATCTGGATACAGAAATAGAAGCAGAGGCAAGAAGTGAGGAAAAAGGCAGAAGCGGGATTGGTACAGCTGCCCGCCAGAGAACAAGGAACACTGTTCGAAGCCACCGGAAAGCTGGGGCAGTGCAGACTTTGTCCCTAGACCCTTCAGACAGCATCTGACTCTGCCAACACCTTGATCTTGGACTTCTGGGTCCAAGTCACCGGAAAGCTGGGAAGGGGCAATTCAGACTTTGTCCCTAGACCCTTCAGATGGCGTCTGACTCTGCCAACACCTTGATCTTGGACTTCTGGGTCCAAAAGCATGAAAGAATTTTTGTTGTTTGACGATCCCCTCTGTGCGGTAGTTTGTTATGGCAGCCTGAGCAAACTCTTACAACCACCATGGGCTCCAAGGTCCTCTCCCAGTTAGAACAAGACCCAGTCTCTGCCATCCCTGGCTCTTCAGAGAAACTCTGGTCCTAAGCTGTCAGACTGACTCAGAGTGACCTTGCAAATACCCTGTTCTGCTGCTATGGCCACCTGCCGGAGTTGCTGGGTCATTTTTTTGCTTCCCAATCTTTTTTAAAAAAATTAAGTATTTATTTATGTGGCTGTGCTGGGTCTTATTGCAGCATGCATGACCTTTGATCTTTGTTGTGACATGTGGAATCTTAAGCTGCGGCATGCAGGATCTAGTTCCCTGATGAAGGATTGAACTTGGGCTCCCTGCATTGGGAGGGTGGAATCTCAGCCACTGGACACCATGGTAGTCCACTGCTTCCCAATTTTGAAGAATCCCTCGACCTTCTGAGTTAAGTCTCAACAGCCAGGTAACACAATTTAGTTACAACAGGGGAGATTTGGAGAGAGAAGCCATACATGATCCAATTTTGGGGGTATGAATTCACTCCTGAGCCCAAGAAAGTTTGCACCTTCTGGTAGAAGGCCATTGACTACAAGACCTACTTCTGAAATCTAATGACTGGAGCCTTGGATAAGATGCTTCAAATCTGTAAACCTCCAGTTCCTCATCTGTAAACTGGGTCTATAATTCCTGCCCTGTCAATTTCTTGGGATTTTGGGGGGATCAAATGAGAGCGAATATGAGTGAACCAGTTTGAAATGAAAATTGCTTACAAATCTAAGGTATTGATTTTATCAGGATGGCCACAAAACCCAATTTCTAAGGAGGGAGCGAGAAAGCGTTAGAGTGGGAGGCTGTGGGAATTTAATACCAGGAAGTTTCTAAAGCAGAACTCAGAATGGAGAACTGCTCAGGGTCAACCAGCAGAACCAGAGATCTTTAACCAGAGTTTGGCTCTCTAAAATTCATCATTCTGCCCCATTCCTCACTCCAACAGCCTCTCAGTTCAGTTCAGTTCAGTTGCTCAGTCATGTCCAACTCTTTGCGACCCCATGAACTGCAGCACACCANAGAATGGAGAACTGCTCAGGGTCAACCAGCAGAACCAGAGATCTTTAACCAGAGTTTGGCTCTCTAAAATTCATCATTCTGCCCCATTCCTCACTCCAACAGCCTCTCAGTTCAGTTCAGTTCAGTTGCTCAGTCATGTCCAACTCTTTGCGACCCCATGAACTGCAGCACACCAGGCTTCCCTGTCCATTACCAACTCAAGTTTGGAGCTTGCTCAAAATCATGTCTATCGAGTCAGTGATGCCATACAACCATCTCATCCTCTGCTGAGCCCTTCTCCTCCCACCTTCAACCTGCCCCAGCATCAGGGTCTTTTCAAATGAGTCAGTTCTTCGCATCAAGTGGCCAAACTATTGGAGTTTCAGTTTCAGCATCAGTCTTTCCAATGAATGTTCACGACTGATTTCCTTCAAGATTGACTTTAGGATTGACAACAGCCTCTACACATTTGTTTTTTGTTTGTTTTATTTATTTATTACTTATAATTTTTATTTAGCAGGCAGTCCCTGGTGGCTCAGATGCCCTGGAGAAGGAAATGGCAACCCACACCAGTATTCTTGCCTGGAGAATCCCATGGACTGAGGAGCCTGGCAGGCTACAGTCCAAGGGGTAGCAAAGAGTCAGACTTCACTTTCACTTTCAATTTTTATTTTATATTGGAGTATAGTTTATTTATAATTTTGTGTTAGTTTCAGGTGTTCAGCAAGGTAGTTCAGTTATACGTGTCCGACTCTTTGCCACCCCATGGACTGTAGCCTACCAGGCTTCTCCATCCATGGGGTTTTCCAGGCAAGAGTACTGGAGTGGGTTGCCACTTCCTTCNCCCCTGCTCGGAAGTTGGCCTTGACAATCTGATTCAAAGGGGACGACTCTTTAGGACTCCCTGACATGTCCTTCCCTGTTGATTTTGCATTACCCTCAAAGAAAGTGTCGTACTCAGAGATCTCTCACAGCAAACTTAGTCCTTCCATCTCCCATGGTCCTGTGGCTCCCGTGGCTGCTCCCCCGTGGTTGCTGAAGGCAAAGCCTTAGAGCACCAGCAAAGGGGAGGCCGCCCTCAGCTTGGTACCTCCGGCCACGTACTGCCACTCCAGCCATGAGTGGAGACGCACCTGCAGGTCCAGACACTGCTGCCTGCCACTCGTAGGTTCCAGGGACAGTGGACCACACCACGCCTCCATTTCCACCTTTGATCAGAAAGCTCAAATCAAAACAAAGCCTGGCCCCAGGACACACACCTTACTCTTGTCAAATCTCCCCTCTTTTCTAAGGCCCAGGGCACAAGGTGGAGCTGGACCTGTCTCTGGTAGGGAGGGTGCTCTGGGAGGTCCCAGAGCATTGGTCCCCAGCAACTGTGAGGTCCTTGCTCGGGGGCTGTGATGCAACCTTCCCTGCCGGGGAAGGTGGTGGTGCTGGTGAGGCCATTCCTCAAAGAGGCTCTGCAGCTGGCTGGAGCCCTCACTCTCCTTCTTTGGCACCCTGATCCAGGGACTGGGTTGGCGGAGGAGCGGTGGGGACACAGCGGTCCTGCGAAGCTTGGGGGTGGCCCTTCTGCAGGCAGTCCTTCAGGAGAATGAGGCTTCTTCACTCTTGCCAGTGCCTGCCTCACCCGCACCCCTCAGTGCCACCTTCCACAAAAAGGAGAATCCCTTCCCCTCTGTGGGCAGCTCTGGTAATGCCTCCAATGGCACATGAAGGTCATCTCTGGTTATCCCCTTCTTCCTGCAGTTCTAGGCCATGGAGTTTAGTTCCATTGCTAAATTCATAAAATTGAGACAAGGTGTGGCGGTCAGATTGGAACCTGTTCAGGGGAACGAGAACTGAACCTGGGCTTAAGAATCCAGGAAATATAAGGCTTCCTGTGAACCTCTCTTCTGAGCCCATATCTGGTTCTTCCAGATTCCCAAGACAGGAGCCTGGAGTCATCCTCCCAACCCCTCCCTAGACCCCACTGATCTTCAGTGAGTCAGCAACTGCGGTCCATTCATCTCCTAACTTTCTTCCAGGTCCAAACCCTGGTGCCTGCCCCTTTGCCCCGTCGGGCTTCGTCCACACTTGGCTTCCTCCATGTGATCTCCTTCGGTCCCTCTTCAAACCATCTTCTCATGCAGGCTGCATCATGCTTTCTTTCAAAGTCGAGTCTGACCACGTCACTCACTCACTCACGCCGAATCCCCAAGGAGCTGGTATCGCCTCCAGGACGCTAACCCAGCCCCGTGGCCTGACACCCAAGGTCCTTGAGGAAGCGCCTGTGGCGGCTTCCCCGGGAAGGCGTCGGCCGCCGCTTGGCACATTCTCTTTCTCCCGTTACTGTTGTCCCTCCATCAGGGGTGTGCTTGATTTTTTTTTTTTTAATGTGTAACATTTCTGAAATTCATACATATCTGAAACTGACACACATACTTTCATCCCCCACCCCACCCCTGCCCCAGGAAACTTAATAAATCAATGGTGCATCACAGAAGCAGAAACGTATTGGATCAGGGGAGACAGCGTGGCAAGTGGCAGAAGTGGCCATCACTTTGGCACGTTAGGCAGGAAGTGGGGAGAGCTGTTGTGTTCTGGACTTGATCTAGAGGAGCCGCCTGACGGGGGATGGGAAGGGTCAAATTGGTCTTTTGACAAGATCTGTCTAGAAGTCCAGTGAAGAATGGATTGGGATAGGGGTTCCCAACCCCCGGGCTACAGATCGGTACGGGATTGGGATAGGGGTTCCCAACCCCCGGGCTACAGATCGGTACTAGTCCCTGACNAAGGGTCAAATTGGTCTTTTGACAAGATCTGTCTAGAAGTCCAGTGAAGAATGGATTGGGATAGGGGTTCCCAACCCCCGGGCTACAGATCGGTACTAGTCCCTGACCTGTTAGGAACCCGGCCACACAGTAGGAGGTGAGTGGCAGGTGAGCTGGTGAAGCTTCGTCTGTATTTACAGCTGCTCCTCATCTCTTATATCACCTCCTGAGCTCCACCTTCTGTCAGATCAGCAGCGGCATTAGGTTCTCATAGGCGCTCGAACCCCACTGTGATCTGCGCATGCGAGGGATCGATGAGGGGCTGATGAGAGTCTCTCTAATCCTGATGAGAGTCTAATGCCTGACGATCCGAGGTGGAGCTGAGGCAGTGACGCTAGTGTTGGGAAGCAGCTACCAACACAGATGATCACTAGCAGAGAGGTTTGACTTCACAGGGACCATAATAAATGAACTGCTTGCGGACTCTTGCCAAAAACCTATCGATGCGTGGAAAGTGACAAGTAAGCTGCATCTGGTGAGTTGTATAATTATTTCATTATATAGCACAATGTAATAATAATAGAAATAAACTGCACAATAAATGTAAAGCCCTTGAATCATCCCCAAACCATCCTCCTGCCCCCGTCAGTGGAAAAATGATCTTCCACGAAACCGGTCCCTGGTGCCAAAAAGTTTGGGGACTGCTGGATTGGATGATGGAAGGG
>SJYX01019751.1:293014-318960 GCA_006410675.1 Oreotragus oreotragus | reverse complement strand
GTGATGCCATCCAGCCATCTCATCCTCTGTCGTCCCCTTCTTCTCCTGCCCCCAATCCTTCCCAGCATCAGAGTCTTTTCCAATGAGTCAACTCTTCGCATGAGGTGGCCAAAGTACTGGAGTTTCAGCTTCAGCATCATTCCCTCCAAAGAAATCCCAGGGTTGATCTCCTTCAGAATGGACTGGTTGGATCTCCTTGCAGTCCAAGGGACTCTCAAGAGTCTTCTCCAACACCACAGTTCAAAAGCATCAATTCTTTGGCGTTCAGCCTTCTTCACAGTCCAACTCTCACATCCATACATGACCACAGGAAAAACAATAGCCTTGACTAGACGAACCTTAGTTGGCAAAGTAATGTCTCTGCTTTTGAATATATTATCTAGGTTGGTCATAACTTCCTTCCAAGGAGTCAGTGTCTTTTAATTTCATGGCTGCAGTCACCATCGGCAGTGATTGTGGAGCCCAAAATAATAAAGTCTGACACTGTTTCCACTGTCCTTCAGTCAAGGGTTACCTTCAGTCAAGGGTTACCTTCTGGAAAACCCAAGCTCTAGTGTGTGAACTGAGTGTTAGTTGCTCAGTCATGTCCAACTCTTTGTGGCCCAATGGACTATAGCCCACTGGGCTCCTCTGTCCATGGAATTCTACAGGCAAGCATATTGGAGTGGGTTGTCAGTTCCTTCTCCAGGGGCCATCCTGACCCAGGGATAGAACCTGGGCCTCCCACATTACAGGCAGATTTTTTACTGTCTGAGCCACAGTAGAAGCCAAACTTTTAAATAACCCATAGGCATCTCAAAATCATTAGTGGGAGGCCGAAAGCAACGGGAGTCTCTCTTAGCTATTCCAGATGTCTGTTTAAAAAACTAGGATAAGCTTTGAAGTATGTGTCAACCAAAAAAAAAGCACAACCTAATAGTTGAGAATTATGTTTTATTTGGTGGATTTTCTGAAGAATTCAAGCTATAGGTGCAGCCTTTTGGGTACCTCTGAGAAACTGTTGCAAAGAGGTAGGAGAAGAGTCAGGATGTAGAGGGATTTTTGCAATAAAGTCCAGGTAGTGGAAACATCAAAAAGTTATAAAGAAATGAAAGAAAACCAGATATGGTAAGTTAATGATGAGTTAATGAATTGAGTACTTTTCTTTTCCGTGTATGGGAAGATGCAAGAGCAAGAAGTGGGCTCATTGATATCGTTCCTTTGCCATGCACCTTAGCTGTCTAGAGACAGAACCCTGTTTTCTCCATCCTGAATACCCCCAGGGCTCATCATGTAGTGGCTCTTTGGCTGCAACATCCTTTGTTTACTGACATTGCAAGCAACGTTAACTCCCATGAGTTATCCCATTTTAAAAGGGAAGTGAGAAAGTTGTTCCTGAATATTCCTGATATGAAAAATAGGAAGACATTTATGCCAGATAAAACACCTAAATGTAAAGACCTCATTCTGTTCTATCATTTATCATTTACACTTTGGACATTGATAGAGAAGTTATGATATTTAAGAAATTATCAGTTTGGTGTCTTCAGTGTTATATTTTCTGCCTATCTCATAGGCTTTAGGATAAGTGCTTTAAAATTCTTCAGTTCTATTTCTTGTCAAATATTTTCCTAGTTGGATGGGTTGATGTGTGACTCATTCCTTGTCAATTGTGGAAAAGAGACAATCCTCCTCCTCATTATTGCTGCACCAGGTGTAGCTAAGGAAACCCGTAGAGAAATGGAGAGACACATATTCACATGGGCCATTGGAGACATGCTGGATCCAATGCAAATCAAATGGGGCATTTTGACATCTTAGAGAGAGTGTAACCTTGGGATCTATCGAGATGCCTTGCAATCCCTCCTGTTACTGATGTCTGAGGGTGCATTACATTATAGAGTGGACACAAAATGCTGGCTCGGGGCCAAATCAAGCCCAAAGACAGAGGATTCTGGAGTCTCACCAAGACTGGTGTCAACTTAAAAAAATGCACAACATGAGAGTTGCAAGTTAAATTTTATTTGAGGCAAAGTGAGGACTGCAGCCCAGGAGATAGCACCTCAGATAGCTCTGAGAAGTGGTTCCAAAGGGAGGGGGGAGGTCAGCATATACGTGATTTTAGTGAATAGGAAGTACATGAAATCAACCACTATTTTTTGCAGAAGGTTTTCTGCTAGTCACAGGGAGCAGCTGTCACTGTGAAGGATTTTAGTGCTTTTCTAGATATGAGGAGATATAATAAATGGTCTTATGAAATCAGCTCCTGAAAACATCTAACTATCTAAAGACCTGTTCTGCCCATTTTCTAGAGCACATGCATGCATGCTAAGTCAGTTCAGTCGTGTCTGACTCTTTGCAACCCCATGAGTTGTAGCCCACCATGGGATTCTCCAGGCAAGAATACTGGAGTGGGTTGTCATGCCCTCCTCCAGGGGATCTTCCTGACCNAGTCAGTTCAGTCGTGTCTGACTCTTTGCAACCCCATGAGTTGTAGCCCACCATGGGATTCTCCAGGCAAGAATACTGGAGTGGGTTGTCATGCCCTCCTCCAGGGGATCTTCCTGACCCAGTGATCAAACATATAACTCTCATGTCTCCTGTATTGGCAGGTGGGTTCTTTACCACTTTGCCACCTGGGAAGCTGCTTTCCAGAGCACAGAATGCTTCATTTCTGCTCTCCACCCTGAACTCCACTCAGTAGTGTGTTGAAAATCAGCAAATTCAGCAGCACATGATATAATCCTTGTAGAGGTAGACAGCAAGTGGCAATCTGTAGTTGACACTGGGTATAAATCACCGATGCCACTCCTACAACAAACCCTGCTGAGAAATCGCTCCTGGGGCCCTGGTTTCACAGCAGCACCATGCATCAGTGTTCCTCCTGCCCTGACAGGGTGTGGGCCTTGCAGATACTTTAGCAAGCACTCATGCAAAGTTCAGTTCTTCTGGACTGAAACCTCATACAATATCCACTCCCTTTGTAATTTGCACAGTGTATCTTCCAGCCTTCAGGAAGATTTGCCACCTGAGCCTACCAGAGCTGCTTCGTGGGTCTCCCTCCTCTAGTCTTGCCCCTGCTCTCCATCTCCTTCTTACTGCTACTACGTGTATAATTCTAAAGATGTCTGGTTCTCCTGGGAACTTCCCATAATGTCTCATTGCCTACAAAGTGAAGACCAAATTTCCCAGCAAGGCCTCAAGGCTCTGAGTTTCCACACAAGGCTACACTCAGGGGAGAAGGAAATGGAATCCCATTCCAGTGTCCTTGCCTGGAAAATTCCATGGACAGAAGAGCCCGGTGGGCTACAGTCCATGGGGTCGCAAAGAGCTGGACATGACACACACACCACTTTCAGGACATCTGCTTCTGCCTGCTCCCTAAAAATATCCTTGTCCTCCATCTCTCTGTACCTACAAACTTGGTTTCATCAGGTGGAGGGGCTACAGCCAGAGCAGCTCCATGGTCCCCATCTGCAAAAGAGCCCACATTTGGTTTACTGTTCTGTTGTTAGTTTGAAATCCTTGACACTTTTCAAAATAGAGTCTTGCATTTTTGTCATGCATTAAAACAGCAGTCCTCCTAACTTAGCCCCTCATCCCATATATTCCTAAGGTTTAATTCAACAGCCTTTGTGAATTTCCTCTTTTCTACCCAGATGCTCATGAAACCTTTTCCATGTAGAGACACACCTTGTGGTATGGTGTCTTGTTCCTGCATAGTTTATTACTGGCCTTCAAAAATGATGTGTTGGACTTCCCTGGTAGTACAGTGGATGAGAATCCACCCACCAATGCAGGGGACACAGATTCGATCCCAGGTCCAGGAAGATTCCATATACTGAGGAGCAACTAAGCCTGTGCCTCACAACTACTGAACTGGAGGGCCTAGAACCCATGACCCACAAGAGAAGTCATAGCAGTAAGTCCTTGCCCCGCAGCAAAGATCAGTCCCCACTTGCTGCAACTAGAGAAAGCCCGTGTGCAGCAACAAAGACGCAACACAACCAGAAATAAATACATACATACATACATAAATGTTTTAAAAAGCAAAAAACAACCAAAGTATGTATTAATTGAACAAATGAGTAATTTTTGCCCTGCTTAGCTGAAGAGGGAACAAGTATCTCTAAAAATACTTAAAAGATTTTTAAATATTCAATCAGAGATAACCGAACAATTTCTCTCAATGGAATATTTAGATAAATATAAAATATAAACATAAATATCAAACAGTTCTTATAAGGCATAGATTTTGACTAAATATTAAAGAAACACAGAAATTGAAAAGATGATTAGGTCCATTACTCAGGAAACTAAGATTTTTTTAATCACTTATTTGAAACTTTGTTTTCCCTTTAGCTTCAGTTCAGTTCAGTTCAGTTGCTCAGTCGTGTCCGACTCTTTGTGACCCCATGAATCGCAGCACACCAGGCCTCCCTGTCCATCACCAACTCCCGGAGTTCACTCAGATTCATGTCCATGGAGTCAGTGATGCCATCCAGCCATCTCAGCCTCTGTCGTCCCCTTCTCCTCCTGCCCCCCATCCCTCCCAGCATCAAAGTCTTTTCCAATGAGTCAACTCCTCACATGAGGTGGCCAAAGTACTGGAGTTTCAGCTTTAGCATCATTCCTTCCAAAGAAACCTCTAGCTTAAATAAAGGTAACTCACACTGATTTCCCCAGGTTTCAAGTAAGCCCTCTTTAAACTCGTTTATAACCCAGAATCTTTAAGGCTTTTTTTTTTTTTTTTCCTGGTGCTGCAACCTGGGAATCTTAGTTCCCTGCCCAGGGATTGAATCTGTGCCCCTTGTGCGGGGAGCATGGAGCCTTAAATACTGGACCATCAAGGGAGTCCCAGGGACATTTTGGCCTCAAAAGTGATTCTGAGAGTCTAGCTTATTTCAGCTGCTCCAGTGTCCTCATGGTTCATTCTGGACCATTTGTTCTGCTTAGGTGAGGGTTAGGATAATGGGAGTAGTGCCTGGCTTTCCTGGGCAGTGAAAGTGGAAGGGAAAAGAATTGATGACATGGTGGATAACATGTCTAGGCAACAAGTTTTGTTTAGCTGGACAGTATTTAAAAATCATGTGATTTTGAAGAAAACCAAGATGCTAAATTTCTTAAAAAGAGTGTCTGGTCTGGTACCATATCTAGGTCTGGAGAAGTGTAGTCTTGGGAAAGGCATGTGTTTAATGGTTTGTGGAGCCTCATGAGGAGCTTCCTAGGTGGTTCAGCTGGTAAAGAATCCCCCTGCAATGCAGGAGACCCCGGTTTGATGCCTGGGTCAAGAAGATTCCCTGGAGAAGGGATAAGCTACCCACTCCAATATTCTTGGGCTTCCCCAGTAGCTCAGACGGTAAAGAATCCACCTGCAATGTGGGAGACCTGGGTTTAATCCCTGGGTTGGGAAGATCCCCTGGAGGAGAGCATGGTAACCCACTCCAATATTCCTGCCTAGAGAATCTCCATGGAAAGAAGAGTCTGGCAGGCTATGCAGTCCATGGGGTCACAAAGAGTCAGGCATGACTGAGTGACAAAGCACAGCACAGTACAGAGCCTCGTGGACCCTCCTTGTCTCATGCCAGTTACCACTGATGGGCACCTTTGCATTCCTCAGAAATATTCCTTTAAGCCGATATCTTTAAAAGACAGGAATTACAGAGATGACAGTACTGTGACTCCAGATTTAAATGCCAGGAATACTCTAGCAAGGGAAATATGTGCCACTACCAACTCTGAGATGCTGGTTTTCCTGCTAGCTAACAACTAGGTCTGTTTGAGCAGCAATTTGTTTTGGTACAAATTCTTAAAGCAAAGCAAATGAAACAAATCACCTTTCTCCTTTCCCTTAGCATCCCTTAGGATAAGAAATCATAATCCCATGACGTTTTGAAAAAGGTATAAAGCCATTCTCCTGAAATTGTCATTAAATTAGCTAGTGGTAGAGAATGTGGTGAATTTATTTTGTTCCTCCATTAGTGATTGTTATACAAGGACAATTTTAAAATGCAGAATAACTTATTAAAAATACTGGAAATCTTTTTCTGGGGGAAAGAGTCAGAAAGCAATTAACTAAAATATGACAGTATAATTAATCCTATCTTCATCTATGGAATATTTTAGATATGGTATTAAATATAATGGAGCAGCTTTTCTTTCTTCTTCACACTGAATTCTCAAATCCTTGGGCTTTACTGAAAATACATAATTTCAGTGAAAGGTAGACTTGGGCTCTCCTTTCAAATTGTTAGTCATTAGAGAGGAAGTTGCAGTGGAATAATCAATGATAACCAAAAAGATGAGAATTTCATTGTCAAATGGACTGCATGTGTCCAGCTGTGGTGCGGCATGAAGAAGAGCTCTGAGATTTGAGTGAAGATGGAAATATTTTTCCTGATTTGATCACCAGTCAGCAGAGTGGAATTGGGAAAGTTGCTCATCCATTTCTGACACATGTTTTCCATCTAAAAATGAGACAATAGAATAGACTCCATGAGGTCACTGAGCAAATTAAATGAAACAATAAATGTGAAAATGCTTTGTAAAATGTAAAGTCTTACAGAAATGGACATATACCAGAATATGTGTAGAATAATCTATCTGTAAAATGGAGTTTCTCAAAACTCATCACACCAGGACTTTGTGCAGATCCTGGTACCCACATCAGCCGTCCTTGCCAAGCCTGTGTGATTAGAATGACCTTTATATGATGAAAAAGCCTGCCCTCGCCGCCCTTACTGACAGTAAGAACTGTGAACTTTAAGAATGAATTAGTCTCAATTTGGTCCAGTATGATTGATTTAATTCCTAATTTAAGTAAACCCTCTGAGAGCTGGTATTGAGCCAAGCACAATGATAAGCACACAAAAAGTGTTCAAGTACCTATGACTGNTTTTTTTTTTTTTTTCCTGGTGCTGCAACCTGGGAATCTTAGTTCCCTGCCCAGGGATTGAATCTGTGCCCCTTGTGCGGGGAGCATGGAGCCTTAAATACTGGACCATCAAGGGAGTCCCAGGGACATTTTGGCCTCAAAAGTGATTCTGAGAGTCTAGCTTATTTCAGCTGCTCCAGTGTCCTCATGGTTCATTCTGGACCATTTGTTCTGCTTAGGTGAGGGTTAGGATAATGGGAGTAGTGCCTGGCTTTCCTGGGCAGTGAAAGTGGAAGGGAAAAGAATTGATGACATGGTGGATAACATGTCTAGGCAACAAGTTTTGTTTAGCTGGACAGTATTTAAAAATCATGTGATTTTGAAGAAAACCAAGATGCTAAATTTCTTAAAAAGAGTGTCTGGTCTGGTACCATATCTAGGTCTGGAGAAGTGTAGTCTTGGGAAAGGCATGTGTTTAATGGTTTGTGGAGCCTCATGAGGAGCTTCCTAGGTGGTTCAGCTGGTAAAGAATCCCCCTGCAATGCAGGAGACCCCGGTTTGATGCCTGGGTCAAGAAGATTCCCTGGAGAAGGGATAAGCTACCCACTCCAATATTCTTGGGCTTCCCCAGTAGCTCAGACAGTAAAGAATCCACCTGCAATGTGGGAGACCTGGGTTTAATCCCTGGGTTGGGAAGATCCCCTGGAGGAGAGCATGGTAACCCACTCCAATATTCCTGCCTAGAGAATCTCCATGGAAAGAAGAGTCTGGCAGGCTATGCAGTCCATGGGGTCACAAAGAGTCAGGCATGACTGAGTGACAAAGCACAGCACAGTACAGAGCCTCGTGGACCCTCCTTGTCTCATGCCAGTTACCACTGATGGGCACCTTTGCATTCCTCAGAAATATTCCTTTAAGCCGATATCTTTAAAAGACAGGAATTACAGAGATGACAGTACTGTGACTCCAGATTTAAATGCCAGGAATACTCTAGCAAGGGAAATATGTGCCACTACCAACTCTGAGATGCTGGTTTTCCTGCTAGCTAACAACTAGGTCTGTTTGAGCAGCAATTTGTTTTGGTACAAATTCTTAAAGCAAAGCAAATGAAACAAATCACCTTTCTCCTTTCCCTTAGCATCCCTTAGGATAAGAAATCATAATCCCATGACGTTTTGAAAAAGGTATAAAGCCATTCTCCTGAAATTGTCATTAAATTAGCTAGTGGTAGAGAATGTGGTGAATTTATTTTGTTCCTCCATTAGTGATTGTTATACAAGGACAATTTTAAAATGCAGAATAACTTATTAAAAATACTGGAAATCTTTTTCTGGGGGAAAGAGTCAGAAAGCAATTAACTAAAATATGACAGTATAATTAATCCTATCTTCATCTATGGAATATTTTAGATATGGTATTAAATATAATGGAGCAGCTTTTCTTTCTTCTTCACACTGAATTCTCAAATCCTTGGGCTTTACTGAAAATACATAATTTCAGTGAAAGGTAGACTTGGGCTCTCCTTTCAAATTGTTAGTCATTAGAGAGGAAGTTGCAGTGGAATAATCAATGATAACCAAAAAGATGAGAATTTCATTGTCAAATGGACTGCATGTGTCCAGCTGTGGTGCGGCATGAAGAAGAGCTCTGAGATTTGAGTGAAGATGGAAATATTTTTCCTGATTTGATCACCAGTCAGCAGAGTGGAATTGGGAAAGTTGCTCATCCATTTCTGACACATGTTTTCCATCTAAAAATGAGACAATAGAATAGACTCCATGAGGTCACTGAGCAAATTAAATGAAACAATAAATGTGAAAATGCTTTGTAAAATGTAAAGTCTTACAGAAATGGACATATACCAGAATATGTGTAGAATAATCTATCTGTAAAATGGAGTTTCTCAAAACTCATCACACCAGGACTTTGTGCAGATCCTGGTACCCACATCAGCCGTCCTTGCCAAGCCTGTGTGATTAGAATGACCTTTATATGATGAAAAAGCCTGCCCTCGCCGCCCTTACTGACAGTAAGAACTGTGAACTTTAAGAATGAATTAGTCTCAATTTGGTCCAGTATGATTGATTTAATTCCTAATTTAAGTAAACCCTCTGAGAGCTGGTATTGAGCCAAGCACAATGATAAGCACACAAAAAGTGTTCAAGTACCTATGACTGATTGATTGGTTGTGGTTATAGGACCACATAAAAAAGGTTGCCTTCAACTGACCTACTGAGGTAACCTTATTTCTTTCTTTTCATGATGAAAAAATCAACCTTCATCCACCAGCGCCTTTGTAGGGAAAGGTCATACGATTTGAAAGCATGAAGACTTGTAAAGGCGGTGGTCAGAACCTAGCTCTCCAGCAAGAATCTGGTGCTTTTGTTGGAGGAGAAATTCTGAGATGGAGCTTATTCTCGGGAAGAGTGGACTGTCCTGTAAACTAGAGTGGTTGATGTCTAGATGGACCAATGATGCAGTGCCCTGCCAGGGATGCTCACCTGAGATCATATGTAATGGGCAGTGGTCAAAGACTCTCTCCAATTACTGACATGTTATGCTTAACCCAATATGATTTTCTTACCCTCTTCTGGCAATTCCAGAAAATTCCCTGATTTGTCTGAGCCACCTGCAAGCAGGAGACCCAGGTTTGATCCCTGGGTCTGGAAGATCCCCTGGAGAAGGAAACAGCAACCCACTCCAGTACTCTTGCCTAGAAAATTCCATGGATGGAGGAGCCTGGTGGGCTACAGTCCATGGGCTCACAAAGAGCCAGACATGACTGAGTGACTTCACTTTCTTTCTGGCAATTCCAAGGCTTCCTTAGAAATGGGGGACATCTTTTTGACACTTTCTTTGTCCCAGAGAATCCTTGGCAAGGGATAGTAGATGATCCCTTCCTTCTTGAAAATATTGGGGATTCTGTATCAGCTGAGATGTCATTACCCAATCACTAACACCAAAATGATTTAAAGTACTAATATATGAATCATGTGCCCTTCCTTGCCACTCAGATGGGTTCAGAGGGAAGAGGCATTTTCCCTAAAAAAAAAAATCAGGCAATGGTAGCCACAAAAATCAGGAACGGTTGCTCTTTATCTGGATTAGTGATTTTCCACAACAGTGCTGTTAAGACTCTCCCACCCACATGTCAGTGACACTCTTAAATTTTGCCCACTGCTGGAAGATGTAAATGTCTGAATGCCATATTCTACCCTAAAAACATCTCAAAGAGGTTGTTTGCAGGGTATGTGTAACACTAAGACCTAAGGAAAAGGGTTTTTTCACTAGATGCTGAAGTTATTTCCAGCAATAAGAGTAAAAAGAAAATGGAAGAAGGTAGGTAAGCAGTTTCCATGGAAATTTTAATAGGAAATCACTGATAGATAGAGTAATAAGGTAGATCACACATGCTGACCACCATTGATTTTAATAAACACCAAAGTCAAACTCTTTTGACCTGTCTTGAAATTTCCTTCCAATGTGTAGCTTTTATTATTCCCTGTTCACCCATCTAGAGTGACTAGTGATTAAACTCCTTAAGATGAAAAACTTTGGTTGGCCTCTCTGGCGAACCAGTTAGGAAAAAAGATGATAGAAAGCCAGAACTCTAGTCTGACTTTAACTTTTTAGAGAAAAGATTATCAGGGCAATATGCAAAGTGACAGCTGGAAAGAGATGACAGGTCGAAAGAGGGATTCTCAGTAAGTCTTGAAAAAGAAGACTAATGAACTGGGGATGGAGGGGTGGCTGAGGTCCCTTCCTGTTACTGCTGCTGCTGCTGCTAAGTCGCTTCAGTCGTGTCCGACTCTGTGAGACCCCATAGACGGCAGCTCACNGCTGGAAAGAGATGACAGGTCGAAAGAGGGATTCTCAGTAAGTCTTGAAAAAGAAGACTAATGAACTGGGGATGGAGGGGTGGCTGAGGTCCCTTCCTGTTACTGCTGCTGCTGCTGCTAAGTCGCTTCAGTCGTGTCCGACTCTGTGAGACCCCATAGACGGCAGCTCACCATGCTCCCCCGTCCCTGGGATTTTCCAGGCAAGAACACTGGAGTGGGTTGCCATGTCCTTCTCCAATGCAGGAAAGTGAAAAGTGAAAGTGAAGTTGCTCAGTCATGTACGACTCTTAGCGACCCCATGGACTGCAGCCCACCAGGCAGGCTCCTCCGTCTATGCGATTTTCCAGGCAAGAGGACTGGAGTGGGCTGCCATTGCCTTCTCCGCTGCCTGTTACTAGGAGTTATTTGTCGTCCATAGTTATGCAAATTCTATAGCCTGTTAAAACAACGATAATAATATTCTTTCTTAAGATAGCCGATTTATGTATTGTTTCCATAATCTTATCTGAAGTGATAAGTAAAACATCTTTAAAAACTGCTTTTTTTATTGCCATTTAACAGACATTCTAAATAAAAACTGTGTGCTTTTTCTAAGCAAACACAATTTCAAGGAATATTGACCAACCAGGTTGCTCTCCCACAGGGTCTCCATGTAGCATTTCTTAAACCACCAATTTTTTGAGGATTCAAGACTTCTCATTATTTTATTAAAATAAAATGCTATTCCAAGGTTCAGTGGCTGGCACAGATGATCTCTTCTATTCCTTTCAGCTCTAAATGCTTATAACTCTTTATTTCGTCCTAGAAAATTGGCAACCTTAGTATTTGAAGCCTGGATGTGTAAACTTGCTTCTTTTCAGACTTTTTATAATAAAATATATGCAATAAAATTTAGCATCTTAATTTTTAAATGTACAATTCAGTGGTATCAACTGCATTCACAGCATTTTACAACCACCACCACTGTCACTACCAGAATTTTTCATCCTCCCAAACAGAAGCTCTGCAATCATTAATCAATAACTCCCTATTTCCCACTCCTCATAACCTCTTTTAATCTCTATTCTACTTTTTATCTCTATGAATGTGCCTATTCTAGGTTTCTCATAGAGCTAGAATCATACAATTTTTCCTTTTGTGTCTAGTTTATTCCACATAGCATAATGTTTCAAAGGCTCATTCATGTTGTAGCATGTTTCAGAATTTCATTTATTTTTAAGACTGAATAATATTCTATTGTATGTGTATATCACATTTGCTTATTCATTCATCTGTTGAGGAACATCGAGTTGTTTCCACTCTTTGGCTACTGTGAATAATGTTGCTCAGAACATTGGTATACAAGTATCTGTTTGAGTCCTTGGTTTCAGTTATTCTGGATATATAACCAGAAATGAAATTGTTGGGTTTGTAAAATGAAATATCTCCTGCCGTATCAATAAACAAGAAATGTCACAACCATCAACAATTTCAGGCCTCCAAATGTGAATGAAGGCTCCCAAAATGGAACACAATGCCTGTGATCCAGAAGACACCACCACCACCCTCCAAGGTGATTGCTGAAGAGCTGGGGTTGAGATGCAAGAAGCAGCCATCTGCCACATCTGGCATTTACTAAGGTGAACTAGGGAACAGGATTTGGTCCTAGAGAACTAAGGTGCATATGAAAGGAATGCATTTGGTTAGCCCAAAGTCTTGCATCTTCCCATACATAGAATGCTAAATTCCTTAACTTGATATCTGGTTTTCCTTACCTCACAGTAATCTTTGATGTTCAGACTGCCTGCTTCCTTTTTTACAAATTTGTATGTAGCCTGAGTCCACCTCTCTCCTCTTTGAAGCAGTTTTCTCAGAGCTATTGAGATGTTGACTCCCAGACTCTGTGTCCTAAACATCCCTACCAAGTAAAACAACACTCTGTTTACAGGTTGTGACTAATGTTTTATTTTAGTTGTTAGGTTATATGGTAATCCTATATTTAAACTTTCTGAGAAACCATCAAACTCTATGCCACAGGGGCTGTGTCATTTTACATTCCTATTAGCAATACATGAGTGTTCCAATTTTTGCACATTCTCAACAATACTTCCTAGTTTTTTGTTTATTTGTTTGCCTGCTTGTTTGTTTTGGATAATAGCCATCCTAATAGCCATCCTGAGTGTGAAGTGACATTTCATCGTGGTTTTGAGTTGCATCCTCATGACCAGTGAATCTGAGCATCTTTTCATGTACTATTGGCCTTTTGTTTATCTTCTTTGGAGGAATACCTATTTTTCAAATGAGTTAATTGTGGTTTTTTTTTGTTGTTGTTGTTATTTTTATTGAGATGTAGGAGTTCTTTATATATTATGGATATTAACTTATTAGATAAATGATTTGCAAGTATTTTCTTAAACTCTGTATGATGTGTTTTACATTCTTGATAGTGTCCTCTGATTTACACGTTTGTCTGCCAGGAGTTTTAGAGTTTAATCTCTTCCATTTAGATGTAAATATAAGATTTGATCTATTTGAGTTAATTTTTATATACAGTATAAGGTAAAGGTCCAACTTTGTTCATTTGCATATGAATATCCAATTTTCACAGCATCAGAGAACAATCTTTTCCACCAAACAGTATCATTGGTGGAAAAAATTGTTCTTCCTCCATTAAATTCATGTGGCATTCATCAGAACAATCTTGGAAAGGAAGAACAAATTTGGAAAGGAAGAACAAAGTTTCCTGATTTCGAAACTTAATGTAAAGTTACCATAATCAAATCAGTGTGGCCCTGACATAAAAACAGATATATAGTCCATTGAAATAGAATAGAAATAAATCCTCAAATTATTTTCAATAAGAATTCCAGTTGTATTTATGTCAAGATTCATTTATATAACCATTGTGATTCTGACGGAGCTTGAAATTTTCCTGCAGACAATCTTGGGATAGTTGCAGCTCCCATCTGTGCTGAAACCTACAACTTCCAAACAGGTACTCTACACTCATGCCCTTATAGTGGGCTGTTCCTCACCAGTATAAAAGACAGTAGCAACAGTCAAGTCAGATGATAGGGGTACAAGTTTAGATCAGAGGTCAGAAAACTATGGCTCATGGGCCCAATATGATCCACAGCTTATCTGTAAAGAGAGTGATATTAGAACACAGCCATTGTTACTTGTTTGTGCATTATCTGTGGTTGCTTTTGCATTAAAAGGACAGAGTGGAGTCGTCCTGACAGACCCTGTAAGGTCCATAAAGCTTAAATTATTTACTATTTGATCTTTACACAAAAGGTTTGCTGACCTCTGGTCTCTAGGCTGGGCTGGATGAAACACAAGCTGGAATCAAGATTGCAAAAAGAAATATCAATAACCTCAGATATGCAGATGACACCATCCTTTTGGCAGAAAGCGAAGAAGAACTAAACAGCCTCTTGATGAAAGTGAAAGAGGAGAGTGAAAAAGTTGGTTTAAAGCTCAACATTCAGAAAACGAAGATCATGGCATCTGGTCCCATCACTTCATGGCAAATAGATGGGGAAACAGTGGAAACAGTGACAGACTTTATTTTCCTAGGCTCCAAAATCACTGCAGATGATGACTGCAGTCATAAAATTAAAAGATGCTTACTCCTTGGAAGAAAAGTTATGACCAACCTAGACAGCATATTAAAAAGCAGAGACATTACTTTGCCAACAAAGGTTCATCTAGTCAAAGCTATGGTTTTTCCAGTAGTCATGTATGCATGTGAGAGTTGGAGTATAAAGAAATCTGAGTACCGAAAAATTGATGCTTTTGAACTGTGGTGTTGGAGAAGACTCTTGAGAGTCCCTTGGACTGCAAGAAGATCAAACCAGTCCATCCTAAAGGAAATCAGTCCTGAATATTCATTGGAAGGACTGATGCTGAAGCTGAAATTCCAATACTTTGGATACCTGATGCGAAGAACTGACTCTTTTGAAAAGACCTTGATTCTGGGAAAGATTGAGGGTGCGAGGAGAAGGAAATGACAGAGAATGAGATGGCAGGATGGCATCACCGACTCAATGGTCATGAGTTTGGGTAAACTCCGGGAGTTGGTGATGGACAGGGAGGCCTGGTGTGCTGCAGTCCATGGTGTCGCAATGAATTGGACACAACTGAGTGACTGAACTGAACTGAACTAGTCTCTAGGTAGAGACAGGAAAACGGGAGCTCTTAGGGATATTTCTTCAAATATTAAGAATGTAAACATATTCATAAAAAGATTGCATACTTAGTATCTTTTGGTTTTTTTCACCTTGATTCTCATGATATTAATATTTGAACATGGCTAAGATTAATCTGCAAAGCCAATATTCTTTTCATTAATATATACTCCAAATGATACTTGAGAGTACATTTGAAGTGGAATATAAAGCAATCTAATTTTGCTCTGAAACCCACTCTAAACTTTTTTTGCTTAACTACATTTTATTTTTCTTAAGTTCTCATATCAAATAGACATCTAAATTGTACCTTCACTTGTATGGTTCTGCTTCAAAGAGTATAATAAATAGATTCAAAGAATAAAATTGGAGATTTCATATGCACAAGGAACTCCTGAGTATTACATTAGTGGAATATGCTTATGACTGTTTTAATTTGTCTTTCATTATTCACTGGAGATTCATATTCCTGGAAGATATGAGTCTGAAATTCAGTTGATCTTAAGAGCCTAGTGCTCTCTAAGGGGGAGATTTTTTTTTAAACAAAAGGAAAAAACACAGAAGTGCATTTCTTTTTTCAACCCAACAATTTTTCTTGAAGGAAAAACTGGTAACATTTCCAGGTGGCCTAAAATTCTGATTAGTAAAGACATCTGGAAAGGAATTCTGTTCAATTAATAATAAACAGACAAAAACAGGTACCCCAGTAGCTTCAGCCCAGTTCAATGGCTTTTCCTAGAAAATGCTTGGCTGTGCTTGGCAGAGATTTTTTAATTCAAACATGTGTCATCCTGGAGCTACAAGCTCACTGTGCTTTAATTCCAGACCATCTTTCCAGACCTAAACTATCACTTTGAAAGTGAAAGTGAAGTCTCTTAGTCGTGTGCGACTCTTTGCGACCCCATGGACTGTAGCCTACCAGGCTCCTCCCTCTATGAGATTCTCCAGGCAAGAGCACTGGAGTGGGTTGCCATTTCCTTCTCCAGGGGATCTTCCCAACCCAGGGATCAAATCCGGGTCTCCTGCATTCCAGGCAGACGCTTTAACCTCTGAACCAAACTATCACTTTAAGTCATTTGTTATAAATGAAGAAAGAGAGCTTAACTTTTTGCAGTTGATATATTGAATGACAGTGTCTTCTGCAAAAGAATTTCCTGGTGCTGCTGTCAGAAACCATGTATGGAGCCACAGATGCCTCAGATCTAAGTCAGTGGGCGTTTCCTGCCTCCTTACCAAAAAGGCCATCCAGGATTTTTGTTTGTTTGTTTGTAATATGCATACTCCTTTTTGTCTTTTTTTTCATTCACCTAATAATTATTTTGAGTCTCACATGCATCATTATTAGTTAATTTTTATTGCCATACAGTAGTCCATGGTATGGCTATACCATTATTTATTCATATGTTGGTGGGTATTTGGTTGTTTCCAGTTTTAGGCCATTACAAATAAGCCAGTTATGAACATTTGTGTATAAATCCTTGTATGAACTTAAGGTGTTTTGTTTTTTTTTTTCACTTGAGTACATATCTAAGAGGAAAGGGTGTCATCATATGATAGGGAAAAGCATGTTAACTATTAAGATACAATTTTCCAAAGTGATTATACCATTTAACACTTCTACCAGCAGCTTCTGAGAATTCTACTTGTTTCACGTCAATGCCAAAACTTGGTCTAGTCCATCTTTTTAACTTTAGGCATTCTTAAGAGTAGAGTGATATGGGCATTGTAGTTTCAACTTATATTTATTTAATGATGAATAATGTGTGATATTTTTCAATATGTTTATAATTTTTTTATCTTCTTTAGTACAATGTCTTCTTAAACTTTTGCCTATTTTTAATTGAGTTGTTGTTTTTAGGGCATGAGACCTTTTTCAGATATATTAATATGATTGCAAATATACTAACAGTGTCTAAGAGCAGCTTCTTAAGCAGCTTCTTAAGCTTGATAAAGTTCAGCACATTGAATTTCCATGTGGCTCACACTTTTTGATTCGTTCCATACCTAAGAAACCTTTGCCTAACTCAAAACCACGAGAACTTCCCTTCTAGGAGATGGATACTTCTAAGTTTCACAGT
This sequence comes from Oreotragus oreotragus, assembly GCA_006410675.1. Lineage (NCBI taxonomy): Eukaryota > Metazoa > Chordata > Mammalia > Artiodactyla > Bovidae > Oreotragus > Oreotragus oreotragus. The sequence goes on along the minus strand of SJYX01019751.1, from coordinate 302,021 downwards.
TTGGTCTATGATCATTTTGAGCTATTTGTTTAATATGGTTCAAAGCATAGATCAGAGTTTATTTTTTGTTTGTGGTTATCTAATTGTTCCAGCACAATTTTTGAAAGAGACAGCTATTTCCCCACTGGATTGTTTTTGCACTTGTAAAAGTCATTTGTCCATATATGTGTGGGTCTATTATTGAATTCTATTCAGTTACACTGCTGTTTGTCATCTTGATGCTGATACCACTCTCTCTTGATTACTAGAATTTTATCATTAATCTTAAAATTGGGAGTTTTGGGCCCTCTAACTTTGTCATTTTTCAGATTTTTTTTTTGTTGTTATTCTGGGTCCTATGTATTTCCATATGACTTTTAGAATCAGTTTTTCACACACACACAACAGAAACAGATCTACTGAAGTTTTGATGGGGAGTGTATTGAATCTGTAGATCAGTTTGAGGAGAATGACAACTTTACAATACTGAACCTTTCAACTCATGAACAAGCTGTATTTCTCCATTTATCTAAGTGTTCCTTAATTTCTTTTAGTAACGATTTTTCAGTTTTTCTTTTTTTTTGATTTTTTCATGTACCGAAGTGGTACATCTTGTGCCAGATTTATCCCCAAATATTTCATATTGTTGACGTTACTATAAATAATTTTTAAAACTTCAATTTCTGAATGCTAGTTGCTTTTACATAGAAAGTGGTTGGTGTTGCTTTTTTGATATTTTTCTTGGTAGGGGCAAGTTGTAAATGTGCACCATGTGCAAATGTTTCATATTATTTTATTTTTCAAAGAACTTTTAAAGTGTAAAGATGGAATTCTCTGGTGGTCCAGTGATTAGGACTTGGTGCTTTCACTGCTGGGGCCGAGGTCTGAGCCCTCATCAGGGAACTAAAACCGTATAAGCCCTGTGGCCTAGCCAATAAATAAATAAAATGTAAAAACAAAGAAAATTATGAACATCTTTCATATAAATAAACCTTAAATTAGTAAACATGATGATTTTGTTGAGAACAGAAATGTAAAAATAATTCTTAGCTCACAAACCGTACAAAAACAGGTTGTAGGTCAGATTTGGCACATGGTCTGTGGTTTACTTACAGTCTAGGTAGAGAATAACGGATTTTTGTACACTGATCTAGTATTCTGCAAAGTTTCTAAACTTGCTTGTTCTTGTAGTTTTTTTCTTTGTGTAGATACTGACGTGACTATGTCATTGACTAAACTTCAGTCAGGCTACTCCAAGCCCTCTAGGATTTGATCTTGCCACCTGTTCTTATCAATCCTGCAGCATCCGATAGTAGTAAGAATCTTACTAAATCAGTTTATGGAAAATCTCTCAACCTTGTTATCTGATCATTCTGGATAGCTGATCAAATTATTTATTCCTATGTGATATCTTCTCATCCTGGCCTGCATTCAGCCAGACTTCCGTGATATTAATTTAGCCAGAAACCTCCTTACCCTGATGTTTCCTCAGTAAATTTCTACCCACTGACCCTACCATGCTCCTTGGCTATAAATTTCCACTTGTCCATGCTAATTCAGAATTAAGTCCAGTTCTATCCTTAGGCCTCTTTTCCCTGAGTTCCTGAATAAACTGGTTCCTGAGTAAAATCTTCTCTCACTGCTTTAACTTCTGTCCAGCAATGATTTTAACTGTACCATCAGATTTTCTACAGAGAAAATGATGTTGTCTGCAAACAAAGAAATCTTCTTTGTTTTTATTTTCAAACTGGGTACCTTCTATTTCTTTTTCTTGCCTGATTGCACTGTACAGTGTTGAGTAGTAATGATGAAAATGGACATCCATATGTTGTTCCTGGTCTTGAATATTAGAGGAAACACATTCATCCTTTTCCACTTAGTAAAAGAAACATAACCTTATATTTTTATAGATGTTCTTATTCAGTTTGGGAAAGTACCTTCTAATTCCAAGTTTGCTAAAAATTTTCATCAAGAATGAGTGGTGATGTTTTTTCAAACATTTTTCTATTATATCTTTTTTTAGTACATTAACATAAGTGAGTTACGTTAATTTTTAAATATGCAAACAAATGTTCATTCCTGGTATAAACTCCACTTGGTTGTGAGGCATTCTCATTGTTTTATATTGTTGCATTTGATATCCTAAAACTTTATTTATGTTTGAATATATATTCATTAGGGATATTGATATGTACTTTTGTTTATATTTTTTCTATCCTCATAATATTTAAAATTTTTGAATTGTAGGAGCCTGTGTAGATTTAGTATTATGTTTTCCTTAAATATTTGGTACAATTTACATGATTTCTGGGCCTGGGGTTTCCTCTGTGGGAAGTTTCAAAATATAATAACTACAATATCTTTAGAGCTTCCCATTGGAGAAGGAAATGGGAACCCACTCCAGTATTCTTGCCTGGAGAATCCCAGGGATAGAGGAGCCTGGTGGGCTCCCATCTATGGGGTCACACAGAGTCGGACACAACTGAAGCGACTTAGCAGCAGCAGTAGCAGCAGCAGCAGCAGCATGTGGTGCTGGTGGTAATCAAACCTGCCTGTCAATGCAGGAGACAACAAGAGACACGGATTCCATCCCTGGGTCTGGAAGATGCCCTGGAAAGGGGAATGGCCTCCAGTATTCTGGCCTGGGAAATCCCATGGACAGAGGAGCTTGGGGGGCTACAGTCCATGGGGTTGCAAAGAGGGGGACACCATGACTGAAGCAACCTAGCACGCAGGAACAGCACATGCACACGTGCTAATGTTACCTCTCTCATTTCTGATATTGTTAATTTTTTGCTTCTCTCTTCTCTCCTGAGGTTTTTCAATATTACTGATCTTTCCAACAAATCATATCTTAGTTTTAAAGATTTTCTATATTGTTTTGTGCTTTACATTCCTTGCTTTGATTTCTGCACTGATTTTAACTGTTCTCTTTTTTGGGACTTGAGCATGCATGCCAAGTCATATCTGACTCTTTGAGACTGTAGCCCACCAGGCTCCTCTCTCCATGCAACTGTGGGTTGCCATTTCCTCCTTCAGGGGATCTTCTAGGCCCAGGGATTGAACCCAGGTCTCCTGTGCCTCCTGCATTGGCAGGCAGATTCTTTACTGTGCCATCTGGTTACTTTATATTTAATTTTCTTTTTTTTTTATTTCTTAAGGTTGAATCTGAGATAATTGATGGAGACCCTTCTTTTCTTAGAATATAGGCGATTTACAATATAAATTCTCCTTAAATACAGCTTTAGCAGCATCCTACAGTCTGATACTACATTTTATTTTCATTCAGTTCACAATACTTTCTTCTTTCTCTTTTGCCTTATTTTACAAAAATTCCTGTTAGTAGATGTTTTTCAATTTTATGTCCTTTGTGGTTAATAATTTTAACATGGTCATTTCTCCAACTGGTATGGGGATGCCTGCTTTCATCTACGTTTTTCATGTGAAGACATGGACTTCTTTTGTATCCTCCTAAAATTACCTCTTGGACTTAGACCTGGCCATTTGTACCTTCCTTCCTCTGAATCAGAGATATCTGTTACAGAGGACTCTTTCATTCTCCCCTGGTGTAACTGATCTGACACCCAAGGGTTTTACCATGTGATGAAAAATGCTACTTGCAAGCCATTGATTTCATTCAATTTAATGCATCTATTACCCTCCAGTTTCAAGATCACTGGACCCAGGGTAACTTGGAAATGGCAAAAGATGCAAAGATTTTTTTTGTCTGAAAACTTAAATGTCTCCTAAGCCACAAGAAACATGAATTACCAAATTTTGTACTTATTATTTTTGAAATCTACAGAATAATGATACGGAATAGCTGTATATTATGCATTCCTTTTTTATTCCTCATCAAAATTCTGTCTTCTAGAATCTCTTGGATACTCAAGATGCCTGAGGACCCTTTCTATTGGGTGGAGAGATAGTCTTTTAATCTTGATACAAGAGACCCTTACTTTCCCAAAGATCAAAGCTTCCTTATTTTGCTGTGCAGGGTCCCCAGGTCAGCTTTCCTACTGTGATTAAGGTCTGAATTTGGACACATGGACTTTGAAGCAAAAAAACCTGTCCTTCCACTCCTTGTGCTTTGGCCTTGAAGCTAACATTGGAAAGACTCTTCCAATTTTTGCTTTGTGAGGGAGGGACAAGGCTTGTAGAGTAAGGGGACAGCAAGGGGACTTTGAGAAGCCAGCCTGATGGAGAACTCCAAGGATAGGGAGCCCTCTGGTACAAGTTACTGGTTTTCCCAGTGTAAATCAGCACCCAGGCCACTTCAGTCCCAGTGTTAGGGCATATTTACAGAATCTTTTTCTTGTCAACATTAAGCCACTAATAAAAGCTCATCAACTCCCTGAGAACCCTCCTGCTGCCCATCTGTTATGTTGGCCTCTTTGCTACTTCTTCCCATTCCTACCTTCGTGAGGGTCTGGGCTCAGGCCATCCTGCTGAACTGCCTCCGTGGTTTCCATTTCCAGAATCAACTAGACAGCATCTGGATTCTAGATAACAGACTCACCAAACAATAGCTAAACAGCCATAGCCTGGGTCTTTCCCCTCAATTGTCACAAAATCCATCTGCAACCTAAAGATTATTTTGTCTTTGTTGGCATACTCTCAAGAACTGTTTTGTATTCATAAACCTTTATTGCTTATTTTGTTCATTTTCAGTGTTGGTAAATATTTTACAAGTGAGACAGCAAACAAGTTTTAGTCAAGGGCTAGAATTTGTGCAGAGAAAACATACTTTGTCATTAATTTTTGAAATATGTTTGTTAATATCACAGAAGATTGTGGTTTGCCAATAGGAAGTGGATGTTAATCACAGTATCTTTATTTGCCACCCTTGCATCATTTGCCCCAAATTTTATCACCATCTGTGAGGTGACTACTCAGATTTAGGTACCAAGCATATTTTCTTCAATAGTTAAAATACATAAATGTAAACATTTTATGTTTGTGTGAATGTTTCATGTTCATGTAAATGCCACTTGTTTATGTAAAAGAGGCTAGAGTGCATGGGAAAGCTTTCTGTATCAAAGAGACTCTTTGGAGATCACAGAACAACTGGGCAGAGATGGGATGCAACAAAATGTCATCCGATGCTAATGCTCTTAGCATTCTTTCCAGTTCATTGTGCTATTCTTATCTTCAGAAACAGATAGGAATACTTTGCCATTTTCACATTTTTTCCTACAGAAATGTTTTACTTGCCATATGATTAAGATGAAAGGAAAGATTGCGTGACCTCTTCTGCAGAGGCATGTTTCATGTAACATTTTATAGACATGTGTTATCACATATATGCAATAGCAAGCATGTTACAATGTTGGCATCAACAGTGATAGTGTTGTAGCCGCACGTTCCGGGAAACAAACTCACTCAGAAGAACAATGCAGATAGTGGAGTGCAGTTTATTACACCGGCGGCCCAAGGCAGAGTTTCCTCTTAGCCAAGGACCCTGACCAGCATCTGTGAAAATATTTTATACCTCATGTTCACTTGTCTGAACCCACCACCCCAAATTCCTTGAGACTTACACAAACCAAGGAAAATACAATCCCAATAACCCCATCATTCACGTGCTATGTGCTCATGTGCTCAGACAGTACTTAGCCAAGGACCCTGACCAGCATCTGTGAAAATATTTTATACCTCATGTTCACTTGTCTGAACCCACCACCCCAAATTCCTTGAGACTTACACAAACCAAGGAAAATACAATCCCAATAACCCCATCATTCACGTGCTATGTGCTCATGTGCTCAGACAGTCAAACAATTAGCCAATAATCAATAAACCCGAGGTTACACTCCGATAGATACAGAAAAATTTATGGCCTGTCTGGAGGAAGGGGTGATTAGTGTTATTATATGTTTTCTCTTAGGCGATGAGTAACCTAGATACGATCTTCAAGGTTCCCCAGTCTGAAGGGGGTCTTATCCTTCTGTTGTTTTTTCCATAGGCACTAAACACAGAGTTCAGAGTCCATTGGAAAGGTGGCCGAGCATGATCAGCATGAACAGGCCTAAGAGGGAGTCCAGGCCCTATGAATTCCTTCTTCAATACCAGGAGGATTTGAGAGGCACAGACACCAACTGAGGCCAGAGACATTTTAGCTGATTATCCCTGACTATTTTGGAGTCTTTGGAGGCATTTTCTCAGGAACATGCCAAGAGATGTGAGAGACAGATTAGCACATGGCGGGACTGGGAAGAAAATGTCAACTGGCTGAGTCCCAAGAGGAGTCCTGAGTTCAGAGAGGGCATTAGAATTTAGGATTCTTCTATGGCAAAACGACAGCACCTGATTTTATAGCCCTGGTGCTCTGTCCTTGCACCCTACCCATTTATGTGGAACTGCTCTGCTAGCTCTCTGTAAGGCCCTCTCAACTTACTGGGAGAGTTGTTGCTCCAGGATTATATAGGAAAAACAGGAAAGGCTATATGCTGGGGAAGAAGCAGTCTTCTATTTTCAGAGATGATGGTCTTGGTCATGTGATTCCAAATAGCCATCAAGCCGTGCTTGCAGCTGGAATCTTATCTAAGCCATAAATCTCTGGATAGCTAGTCCTGAAACGCAAGAAAAAAGGAACAAAGAACAAATTGTTGAGAATCCCTACTTATAATCTCACTGCCTCAGTAACACTCCCCATTGCCGGATTCTCTTTCCAATTTTACAGAAATGGGATAAAAATCTGTTTTCTATCAATGTTTCAAGCTAATAATGGGTGGCAAGGATTTTTAGAATGAAAGGATCTGACACGGTATAAGAAATTTTCTTTGGTTCCGCTATTTGCTGCTTTGGATTCCAAAAGGGGCTTCTCATTACTCATTTTTTACTTATTTTTTGCAAAGAATTGTCATGCTAATCATGACACCCTTTGGCTTAGTGGGAAAGAATCCACCTGCCAATGCAGGATGCAAGTTTGATCCCTGGGTTGGGAAAAATGCCCTGGAGAAGGAAATGATGACCCACTCCAGTATTCTCGCCTGGAAAAATTCCATGGACTGAGAAGCCTGGGGAGCTACATTGCATGAGGTCACAAAGACTCAGACACTACTGAGCACACACACATGGCTAGAAGATAAAACTCCACAGTAATTAGTAAAAGAGTTCATCCCAACTGAAGAATTCCTTTAAGCCTTATCCTAATCTCAGAGGGGATCTAAGAAAACAGGTCAACAAACCAATCCCATTCACCTTGAAATAGGGGAGTATGGTGGTCTAAAGTCTGTTGATGTCACGCAGTATGCTGTCAAAGAGCAGCAGGTAAGGCCAATGTGCAGAACAGCACAGTTAGCCCTGATGGGCATCTTGAAACTGATCATGTCGGGCCTGATCAGTATCATCCTGATTATTTTAAGTGCAGTTGATCTTCAACTCAGTGTTAGTTTGTTCCCTTTCCCTTGAAGCCAGTTCTTGAAATCATGCAAGTCATAGACTCAGCACTGCTTGAGATGAAGCAGCTTATGTCAAGGTTATATGGTCATCATGCAGTGAGCATTTTCCCTCTGGTAGTGGTTATAACAACTCAGGAATATGTATCAGACACTATTATTGATGTCCTTCAGGGAAGAACTAAAGATTCTGTAACTCTATTGCTCTAATCAGTAACTGCTTGAGCCTGCTATTTTGGGAGTGGGGGAGGCCTCGAATGCTAAAGTTTTGCAACAAACGGGAGACAAGGCCCATGGAGGGGCTTTTGTTCCTGGGAAGGTCTTTCTTGATTTCACATTCTCTGGGAAGCTGGTCATATTATATACCTCCTGTCTCTCTTTCACCAACTTTGTTAATCAAACTTTTAATTTAACTTTTCAAAACCAAGCAGGGAAAGGTGAGGTCAGGTGAAATGGGAGATTGGGTTTGACATGCATACACTTCTATGTAAAAAGTAGACAACTAATGGGAACCTACTATATAGCACAGGGACCTCTACTCAGTGCTCTGCGGTGATCTAAATGGGAAGGGAATCCAAAAAAGAGGGATGTGTGTGTACATAGAGCTGATTCACTTCGCTGTATATCAGAAACTAACATAATATTGTAAAACAGCCATCAGTTCAGTTCAGTCACTCAGTCATGTCCAACTCTTTGCGACCCCATGAATCGCAGCATGCCAGGCCTCCCTGTCCATCACCAACTCCCAGAGTTCACTCAGACTCGTGTCCATTGAGTCAGTGATGCCATCCATACTACCCCCAAAATTTAAAAAATAGATTACTTTAACCACTTTGAGATTGAAGACATCTCTAATTAATAGTTGTTTGTAAAAGACACTTCCATTATAAGGGAGGAAAGTACTGGTGATGAGGGGCAAAATAACATCATACTCTAAACAATAAAGTCATCAAATATAACTTTTGAAAGCTGGACCATGAAAAATATTTGAGAATAAAATCATGTTCATTATTTTGTGGTTGTTATTCAGTCATTCAGTCAAGTTTGACTCTTTGCGACCCCATGGACTGCAGCACACCAGGCTTCCCTGTCCTTCACCATCTCCCAGAGCTTGCTCAAACTAATGTCCATTGGGTCAGTGATGCCATCCAACCATCTCATCCTCTGTCATCCCCTTCTCCTCCCACCTTCAATCTTTCCCAGCATCAGAGTCTTTTCCAATGAGTCAGTTCTTCGCATCAGGTGGCCAAAGTATTGGAGCTTCAGCTTCAGCATCAGTCCTTCCAATGAATATTCAGGACTAATTTCCTTTAGGATGGACTGCTTTGATCTCCTTGCAGTCCAAGGGACTCTTAAGAGTCTTCTCCAACACTACAGGTCAAGAGCATCAATTCTTCAGCATTCAGCTTTCTTTATAGTCCAACTCTCACATCCAGACATGACTACTGGAAAAACCATAGCTTTGACTATATGAACCTTTGTTGGCAAAGTAATGTCTCTGCTTTTTAATATGCTGTCTAGTTTTGTCATAACTTTCTTCCAAGGAGTAAGTGTCTTTTAATTTCATCGTTACAATCACCATCTGCAGTGATTTTGGAGCCCCCCAAAAATAGTCTGGCACTGTTTCC
>SJYX01019751.1:229971-277286 GCA_006410675.1 Oreotragus oreotragus | reverse complement strand
AAGGCCTTGTTAATTACCTATTTTATATATCATAGTATATATATGTTAATCCCAACCTCTTAATTTATTCTGACCCCCTACCTTTCCCTTTTGTTAACAACAAGTTTGTTTTCTAAGTATGAATCTATTTTATAGATAAGTTTACTTTATCAATTTTTAGAGTCCACATATAAGTGATATCATGTGATATTTATTTTTCTCTGTCTGACTTACTCAAGATTTTCTTTCTAAATAAGGAGTCATATAAGATTTAACTCAGAAGAAGAAATAATCTGCAATTTTCCTGACTCTCCTGTACCTGAGCTACCTTGCTCTCTGGAAGCAGAAATTGATGCAACTGAGGCTCTGAAATATGATATTCTCAATCTCTCTAAAGAACCCAAATGCCTGTGAGCTTCTTTCTCAACCCACATAGGCAAAATTAAGAGTGTGGAATGCATAAAAATCCAAACAAATCCTTACAAGCTCTTGCCTAAATTTCCTCAACATCCAGTAAAACTAGAATTTATCTGAGGGCTCTCACCAATTGTAGGAGACTTAATTAAGTGAGGATTTATAATTCCACACATTAGTCCCTGTAACACTCTGATCTTACCATTAAAAAACCAAATTGACAAGACTGAACATTTGTCTACCATCTGCCTGCAATTAATAAAATCATGATGCCAAGGTTCCAAACCCCAATACACAGTTATCTAATGTAACTACAGACTCAAAATGGTTCACTCTGCTTTCTTTATTAAGATTTGCTTTCTTTAGCATCCCAGTTGACAAAGAGAATCAATAAAACTAACAATATACATGGGTTGTAATAATACAACCGTTCATTGAAACCCCATCTTATTTTCCATAGGCTTTATATCAAGACTTGGCAACTTTATAAAGAACTATATGCTCATTCAATATGTAGATGACTTATCACTATGTTCCCCTACAAGAGAGGACTCAGAAATAGGTTTAATTTATTTATTATAGCTATTAGCTTGTACAGGGCATAAGGCCTCCAAGGAAAATCTTCAATTCTCAAAAGATAAGGTCCACTACCTAAGACATAATTTGACTGTAAAAGTCATTCCCCTCTCACATGAAAGAATAAAGCCTATCTAATACTTCCTTAGACCTATAACTAACTAAGAAAATTTCTAACTAAAAAACCCAAGGATATTATAAATCTTGGGTTCCAAATTTTTATCTGATTTTTCACCCCCCTCTATGAGCTGATAAGGAACTCAGTTCTAGAGCCTTTACTCTGGAAATAAAATCATAAGCAAGTCTTTAGTCTAGCCCTACAAAACGCTTTGGCCCTAAGTTTCCCAAATAATACAAAACTTTTTACCTTATTTATCCACACGCATGAAAACTAGCCTCTAGGGAATTATAACACGAGATTATGGAGGAAAACATAGACCTGTAGTTTACTTTCAATTAGATTCCATGACCCAAACATATTCAAGCTGTTTGAAAGCAGTAGCTACAGCAGCTAAATTAGTGGACGCTTCAGCTGAATTTTTAGGATATGACTTATACTTACAAGTACCTCATGTCATTGAGAGACTACTAAACTTAAAACAAACTCAACATTTTTCATCAAGTTGAATTATATGAGCTCTTTCTCCTTTCATTGTTTAACACCTATCTTGAGTCCTGCCACTTTCTCAACCCTACTAACCCTTCTATCCTTGTCTGATGGTACTACACATCACAGTAACCCTACAGATGCAGTACCAAGGTTCTTGACCTCTGACATAGACTAACAAGATACACTTTTAGTAAACCAAGATTTGATACTCTTTGCCCATGAATCTTATGCTAAGAATGAAGAAGGAAAATATCAAGCAAAATATGCTGTAACAACTCAATAAGAAAGATTAGTAAAGGAAATCTTTCCCCAGTTTTAATATGCTTAACCAGTAGAATTACATATCCACCCTTGGGCTTGTCATCTATTCCAAAGAAAATCAGTAAAAATTTACACCCATAGAAAATATGCTTTTAGGGTGTTCCATGACTTTGGAAACAGACAGGGATCTTCACTTCTAGCAGGACTCCAAGTAAAGGAATTGCCTTCTGCCTTTCTATTGCCTAACCAAATTAAAATGATTGAAATTGAAGTTCACACTGGAAAAACAGAACCTGAATATCAGGGAAATGCTCTAGCAGACTTCCGTGCTAAATCAGCCAGCAGTAGAGCTGTTCCAATACACAACTTGAATCAACTCCATAAGATTGATTCTAACCAAATTACTTATGATAATTTATATAAAAGACAAAACCAGACTTCTGAGCTAGAACAATAATGCTGGTACCAACAGGGTTGCAAATTTAATATTAAATGTGGTCTCACTGAGGGCTTGGAAAGCAGCTTAATTTTTCTTGAGTCCTTAAAAATGTCATTACTCAAAGCTTTACATTCTGGGACTAATCATGGCCCAGATAAAATGATCCAAATTATGAAAAATTATTGGTGGCATGACACTAAGTAATTTCACTGGAATCTCAATGCCACTGTATGCCAAAATTTTTCCACACATCTCTTTTATTAATTGAAATACTAAATCCATATATCCCTATTCCTTGCTTCAATTTAAGTCCACCCTGGGAATAAAAAACAAGATCTATTGCATATATATATATATATATATATATATATATGTACATAATATTTGCTGTTGTTTAGTTATCAAGTCATGTCCAACTCTTTTGTCACCCATGGATTGTAGCCTACCAGACTCCTTTGTCCATGGAGTTCTCCAGGCAAGAATACTGGAGTAGGAATACATCTCCTGGCTGCATTTATATGTGGAAATTTTGACAATGGCCCCTAAGCTTGGGAAACTCATTGTCTTGAGAGTTGGAAGATTAAAAAAAAAAAAAATGTGTTCTTTCTGTATCCACTTTTCCCTTGTCCCTTCCTAATACTTCAGAAACTCAACATTGGTCCACTTCTTTGAATTTATGAGTTTATACAGTCAACCAAAAAACGTTTACCAGCAGATGTTAGCCCCTAGATGAATGCCATTTGATAGGCCCTTTCCCCTTGATTTGGAGTCAATACAAACAAATAGAAAGTTCTTCTTAATGCTGGCAACCACTGCTGAGTCTACTGATAAAGGTAATAGTTGCACAGCAAAAGGCCTAGGCTCTCTTGCTATTGTGGTTTTAAAAGTGAAATGTTAGTCACTCAGTCATGTCAGACTCTTTGTGACCCCATGGACTGTAGCTCACAAGGCTCCTCTGTCCATGGAATTCTCCAGGCAAGAATACTGGAGTTGCCATTTCCTTCTCTAGGGGATCATCCTGATCCACAGACTGAACCCGATTCTCCAGCATTGCCGGCAGACTCTTTACCAACTGAGCCAGCAGAGAAGCCTGGTGTGTTTTTTTAAAAAAACAGGCATTGTTTTAGATAATAATGTGGTTTTAGATAACAGAATTCCTTTAGATTACTTGTTGGCTGAATACTTGTTGGAGTCTGTGCCATAGCAAATACCTCCTACTGTATCTTGGCCAAGACTCTGAAAGTGAAAGTGTTAGTAATCAGTCTTGTTGACTCTTTGCAACCCCATGGACTGTAGCCTGGAAGGCTTCTCTGTCCATGGAATTCTCCAGGAAGGAATACTGGAGTGGGTAGTCACTCCCTTCCCTAGGGGATCTTTTGGACCCAGGGATTGACCCCGGGTATGTAGCACTGCAGGCAGATACTTTACCATCTTATCCACCAGAGAAGCAAACAAGTTATCTGGCTAAACAGGTTGATACTCTATCAGGCACATTCTTTGATTTATTTGATAGGGACTGGTTTGGCTCATGAAGATTCTGGCCAACGAGTATATACCTTAGTCTCTTGATATTCTCCTCTCGATAGTCTCCTTGGTGTGCTGTGTTCTCTCAAAGACCTTAATTGTGTATTTGCAGCCATTAGCAACACACCAGATGGTTTCACTGTGCTTAGAGAAACAAAAGCAAGATGAACAATGGGATAAAAAGCAAAAGCAATTCTTCCTCAGATCTGACATCAAAACCTATGAGCTTCATGAGGAGACAAGAACAATTTAAATCTGATGATCACTAAGAGTGGTGTTAATATCAAATTTTGGTCAGTCTCTCATGTATGAAAAAGGAGAAATTGTTAAAATAATTTTTTGAGTAAGGCATTTGACTGACATGACTCTAATTCCTAGGGTGCTTGCATCAACAAACCAAAATTCAAGCTTGTAAATATACTAAGGTTACACAAGAAAAACCTAAGGGCAAGCAACCATTAACAATCAGTAATTTCTAAGACTGCCAGAAGAAATACCAACAACTTTAGATATGCTTCCCTGGTAACTCAGCTGGTAAAGAATCCACCTGCAATGCAGGAGACTCCGGTTCGATTCCTGGGTCAGGAAGATCCACTGGAGAAGGGATAGGCTATCCACTCCAGTATTCTTGGGATTCCCTGGTATCTCAGCTGGTAAAGAATCCACTTGAAATGTGCAAGACCTGGGTTCAGTCCCTGGGTTGGAAAGATCCCCTGGAGAAGGGCACAGCTACCAACTCCAGTATTCTGGCCTGGAGAAATCCATGGACTGTGTAGTCCATGGGGTTGCAAAGAGTTGATCGTGACTGAGCGACTTTCACTTTCACTTTCAGATATGCAGATGATAACACTCTAACGGCAGAAAACAAAGAGGAACTAAAGAGCCTCTTGATGAGGGTTAAAAAGGAGAGTAAAAAGCTGGCTTAAAATTCAACATTCAAATAAACTAAGATCATGGCTGCAGACCCATCACTTCATGGCAAGTAAAAGGGGAAAGAGTAGAAACAGTGACAGATTTTATTTTCCTGGGCTCCAAAATCACTGCAGATGGTGACTGCAGCCACAAAATTAAAAGGCACTTGTTTCTTAGAAGGAAAGCTATGACAAGCCTAGAGAGTTTATTAAAAACAAAGACATCACTTTGCCAACAAAGGTCTGTACAGTCAAAGCTATATAGTTTTTCCAGTAGTCATGTAGGGATATGAGAGTTGGACCATAACAAAGGTTGAGCACCAAAGAATTGATGCTTTGAAATTATGGTGCTGGAGAAGACTCTTGGGAATCCCTTGGACTGCAAAGAGATCAAACCAGTCAATCCTAAGAGAAATCAACCCTAAACATTCACTGGAAGAACTGATGATGAAGCTGAAGCTCCAGTACTTTGGCCACCTGATGCAAAGAACCAACTCATTGGAAAAGATACTGATGCTGGGAAAGATTGAAAGCAGGAGGAGAAGATGACAAAGGATGAAATGGTTAGATGGCATCGCCAACTCAATGGACATGAATTTGAGCAAACTCTGAGGATAGTGAGGTACAGGGAAGCCTGGCCTTGTGGCAGTCCATGGTGTTGCAGTGACTTAGTGAGTGAAGAATAATGATTATTTCCTGATTTTTCTTCTGCCTTTTCTCTGAAGAGTTTTCCCCCAACTCCTGTCAACAGAGAAGTTCTAATCACTTTTGGCTGATGCTGCCCAATTCAAATCAATTTTTACTCAAGTAAATTTCTAAAATGTTAATGGACCTCAATTTGCGCTTTAACTCACTGTACTTTGCCGACTAAGGTCCATCTAGTCAAGGCTATGGTTTTTCCTGTGGTCATGTATGGATGTGAGAGTTGGACTCTGAAGAAGGCTGAGCACTGAAGAATTGATGCTTTTGAACTGTGGTGTTGGAGAAGACTCTTGAGAGTCCCTTGGACTGCAAGGAGATCCAACCAATCCATTCTGAAGGAGATCAGCCCTGGGATTTCTTTGGAAGGAATGATGCTAAAGCTGAAACTCCAGTACTTTGGCCACCTCATGAGAAGACTTGACTCATTGGAAAAGACTCTGATGCTGGGAGGGATTGGGGGCAGGAGGAGAAGGGGATGACAGAGGATGAGATGGCTGGGTGGCATCACTGACTCGATGGACGTGAGTCTGGGTGAACTCTGGGAGATGGTGATGGACAGGGATGCCTGGTGTGCTGCAATTCATGGGGTCGCAAAGAGTCGGACATGACTGAGCAACTGAACTGAACTGAACTGACCCATGACTATAACAATGCTTTTTGATAATCAAAAGCAGACTAAGAAAAGCTGTGAAAAATAAAGAAGTTAGCTGTCAATGAAGACTAAGTTTGATTTAAAACCACTGCCAAAAAGATTAAGTCCATTTTATGTACAGAAATATTAAAACTATAACTGTGTAGATCAACACATGGGTCTCTGGGAAGAGACTTAAAAGCACATACTATTTGAAGAGACGTTCTTCAGGCACAGAGACTCCTTGGGGGGAAAAAAGGCTAAAAGGAAGGAAGAAGTGTGGCTTAGCAAAAAAAGTGAAAGGGGGAGAAAACAACAAAAGGGAGACATTTAGAGTTTTGCAAAACAAAAGAATAGCAAAGGAATGGTGTGCTGCAATTCATGGGGTCGCAAAGAGTCGGACATGACTGAGCAACTGAACTGAACTGAACTGACCCATGACTATAACAATGCTTTTTGATAATCAAAAGCAGACTAAGAAAAGCTGTGAAAAATAAAGAAGTTAGCTGTCAATGAAGACTAAGTTTGATTTAAAACCACTGCCAAAAAGATTAAGTCCATTTTATGTACAGAAATATTAAAACTATAACTGTGTAGATCAACACATGGGTCTCTGGGAAGAGACTTAAAAGCACATACTATTTGAAGAGACGTTCTTCAGGCACAGAGACTCCTTGGGGGGAAAAAAGGCTAAAAGGAAGGAAGAAGTGTGGCTTAGCAAAAAAAGTGAAAGGGGGAGAAAACAACAAAAGGGAGACATTTAGAGTTTTGCAAAACAAAAGAATAGCAAAGGAGTTGAGGATATACAATATTGCTCCAGCCAAAACCAAAACATAATCCACTAAAGTATCTGAATTTGGCTAAACTTGCAGATAGGGGAGCCTTTAAACTAAGAATCTTGTAAAACTTCCCAAAGTCATAGAAGTAACAAGGAAAACATTAACCAATCCATAAAATTACTGAAAAGTAATTATAAGATAAAATCCAGCACAAATCAACGAAGGAAAATTCCTCCCTCACAGAAACAAAATAGGGCAGAATGAAATTTTAAGATAGCACTACACATGGAAATAGATGAATACATAAACAATCATTGGCATGTATTATAAAAAGTGTTAGAAATTTAAGAACAAACAGAAAATAATTTAAAAAATGAAGAAACAATGAAAATAATGTTGATTAAAATTTTAAAAAGAAAATAAATGAAATACAAAGTTAACTACATTTGATAGAGAAAACAATAGAAATTACAACAAAATTATAAAATATTATAACAAAGTTGAGATTTATATAAATATGTCAATAAATATGAATGAAAAGGAAAAGCATTTTCAATTTGTATACCCATGGCTGATTCATGTCAATGTATGGCAAAAAAACCACTACAATATTGTAAAGTAATTAGCTTCCAATTAAAATAAATAAATTTTAAAAATAAATAAATTTCTTAAAAGACTCAATTACATGCTCTATGCAAGAGACAACTAAAAGAAGTAATTCAGACTACAAACAAAATAATGGACAGAATTTGGAAAGCAAAAGGAAACTTAAGAGCAGTTAACTTGATGTCAGACAATGTAGCATTTAAGCCCAAAATCACTGGATGTAATAAAGAAGCACATAAATTCATACCAAAGCCACCATTTGCAAAATATAATACTAATGAATATTATGTATCAAATAAGATAATGAACATCATCATAAAGCAAAAACTTTAGGAATAGGAGGGAAATGTATAGAAACACTGCTAAGAGAAGACTTTATTACACCACTTTCAGTATAAGACAGATCAAGTGAGCAAACAACGTGAAGGAATAGAGAGCCTAAACCACATCCTCAGTATGGTGGATGTTATTGAAACATGTAGAATTCTACACCCTGATAATAAAGCATACTCTTATTTTTCACAAGCCTGTGAAACATTAAAAAACATTTATTAGGTCATATGGAAAACATCAGCAAATTCTGATTTCAATAAAACTAGAAATTACAAATAGAACACACAAAAGTCCTTCCACTTGGAAATTAATATCCCTTATGTTGAACAATCAGTTCTTCAGTCCTCAGCTTTCTTCACAGTCCAACTCTTACATCCATACATGACCATTGGAAAAACCATAGCCTTGACTAGATGGACCTTTGTTGGCAAAGTAATGTCTCTGCTTTTCAACATGCTGTCTAGGTGGGTCATAACTTTTCTTTCAAGGAGTAAGTGTCTTTTAATTTCATGGCTGCAATCACCATCTGCAGTGATTTTGGAGCCCAAAAAAATAAAGTCTGACACTGTTTCTGCTGTTTCCCCATTTCCCATGAAGTGATGGGACCGGATGCCATGATCTTCGTTTTCTGAATGTTGAGCTTTAAGCCAACTTTTTCACTCTCCTCTTTCACTTTCATTAAGAGGATTTTAGTTCCTCTTCACTTTCTGCCATAAGGGTGGTGTCATCTGCATATCTGAGGTTATCGATATTTCTCCCAGCAATCTTGATTCCAGCTTGTGTTTCTTCCAGCCCAGCATTTCTCATGATGTACTCTGCATAGAAGTTAAATAAGCAGGGTGACAATATATAACCTTGACGTACTCCTTTTCCCATTTGGAACCAGTCTGTTGTTCCATGTGCAGTTCTAACTGTTGCTTCCTGACCTGCATATAGGTTTCTCAAGAGGCAGGTCAGGTGGTCTGGTATTCCCATCTCTTTCAGAATTTTCCACAGTTTATTGTGATCCACACAGTCAAAGGCTTTGGCATAGTCAATCAAGCAGAAATAGATGTTTTTCTGGAACTCTCTTNTATTCCCATCTCTTTCAGAATTTTCCACAGTTTATTGTGATCCACACAGTCAAAGGCTTTGGCATAGTCAATAAAGCAGAAATAGATGTTTTTCTGGAACTCTCTTGCTTTTTTGATGATCCATCAGATGTTGGCAATTTGCTCTCTGGTTCCTCTGCTTTTTCTAAAACCAGATTGAACATCTGGAAGTTCACGGTTCACGTATTGCTGAAGCCTGGCTTGGAGAATTTTGAGCATTACTTTACTAGCGTGAGAGATGAGTGCATTGTGCGGTAGTTTGAGCATTCTTTGGCATTGCCTTTCTTTGGAATTGGAATGAAAACTGACCTTTTCCAGTCCTGTGGCCACTGCTGCAAGGAGATCCAACCAGTCCATTCTGAAGGAGATCAGCCCTGGGATTTCTTTGGAGGGAATGATGCTGAAGCTGAAACTCCAGTACTTTGGCCACCTCATGTGAAGAGTTGACTCATTAGAAAAGACTCTGATGCTGGGAGGGATTGGAGGCAGGAGGAGAAGGGAACAACAGAGGATGAGATGGCTGGATGGCATCAATGACTGGATGGACGCAAGTCTGGGTGAACTCCGGGAGTCAGTGATGGACAGGGAGACCTGGCGTGCTGTGATTCATGGGGTAGCAAAGAGTCGGACACGACTGAGTGACTGAACTGAACTGAACTGACTGATGTTGAACAAACCTTAAACAAAAGGAAAAATGCAAACTGAAATTACACAGTTTTCTAAAATTTAAAATGAGAACAGCACATTCCAGAAAGCAATGATCAGGGGGAAATCAGTAAGACTAAAATACTTTTAACATTAAATTTTAAATAATTAAAATAATAAATTTCCAATTTAAAGAATTGAAGACAATAGAATAAATCAAAGAAAACATGAGGACGGAGATAAAAATAAAACCAAAAATTAATGACATGGAGAATATAAGCAGCAGCTTTAATTAAAAGAGAAAAATTCTGCATTTTGAAAATATTTAAAAATATACAAGTTACTATCTAGCTTGATTAAGATAGGGAGAAAACTCAAATATACAAAATATAATATGATAAGTACATCACCATTGAAAAATATTTTTGAAAAATCACCAGAGAGTACTTTGCAGACCTTTACAAAAATGAATTTTAAAATCTAGTTGAAATGGTTAAACTCCTTCCTCATATAATATGATTTGCTGGAAAAAAAAAAAAAAAAGAAGGTTATTCTATTAATGAACCCAAGTTTACTCAAGGAAAGCCTTGGTATTCAATCTATAGACAAATAGCAAAGCATTCCTCTGTGTTTAAGGGGCTTCCTTGGAGAAAAGGAGGATCTCTTTGAATATCTGAGATCATTAAAATGATATTTGTTAAACTTCTCATCCATTGGATCTTGCTTGAAACCTCCTTAGGAAAAGGAAACAAGGCCTTACAGAAGGGCACTGAAGCACCATGTTGCATTTTTTAAAAGGCTGCTTAATTTTTTATATAGATAGAACTAAACTGAATGCCAGTGTTGCAGAGCCTGGCAGGACTCCATGATCTGCTCTTAGCAGTTTTGAATATCAATGAAGGATTATGTGTTAAACTGTCTGATGGACTGTTTTGTACCTTTGGGCAGGGAGTGGAGCCAGAAACTAAGTAAATGTATTAATGGATAAAGGAGTGTAAGAGTTATGACTATTGGTGAAGGAGCCCTCCATGATTAGCTGTCATGGACTTACCTCAGCTTTGAGGAGCACCCAGGAGCACACACCTGGGTGTCTAGGCTGCTATTTCTGGCACCTAATACCAGTAGCCATCCTAGTAATAAATACCCCATATTAATATTTTTCTTTATTGAAATTGTGACTTGCCAAACTTTACTAACATGACAGAATGATCAGAATTCAAATAGCAATGTCACCTCCAAAAATAGCTTGCTCATACACTCTGCTCACAAATGTCAGCAGAGTGAGGTGTCAGAAGGATTCATATGAAAGATTGGTATCTGTTGTGGTAGTCACGGTTACTCTTATGGATAATTCATAAATAGAATTGGTTTGGAGAAAAGCAGGAGGGCAGATATCATCAACAATTAGAGAACCTTTTGAAAAGATGGCCTTTGCAGTCACAGATGGAGCCCCTATCACATCAACGCAGCTTGTACTGGAGAAGTTTGTGTCTTACTCTGCTTTCTGCATGCAGGCCAAGCCCCCGACACTCTGTGTCAATCTCTCCCCAGGAGAGAAGCCCAACACCCAAAGCCAAGTCTCAAGACTTTGATTTGCAAGTGGGATGAAACCAGAAGAGCACACTAGCTTTTGCTCGACCAAGGGACATTATCACAGGAACATCTGTCTTCTGTGAGCTTTGAAGCATATTAAATAAACAAGAAGATTAACAAAAAGTTTCAAAACCCAAGTCTAAGCCATAGAGCTAAGTCAAATCCTTTGAGGGAGTACTGTCAGTTAAAACAGCATCACCCCTTTTACAATTCAATAGCCTCAATTTCTGCTTAGGTTCAGTTGGAGGCTGGATCACCCTAATCTCATCACCACTTGCAGAGGCTCCTATGGACTGAAGCTTCCTGTTCCTCTTGTGTGTGGCCACTCTTTGTACCCTGGCCCCTTGGAGGTCTCTCTGTTCTTCCAGGCTCTTACACTCACTGTGATCTTTGCCAGCTTGGACCATGGCAGCCAAGCCTTGTCTCAACTGAGAATCACTCATGTTAATGTCAAGTCATTTCTATTGTCACTGTCCTCAGTCCTGAGTGGACCTCGTTCCTCTCCTCTCATGTGCCATGCTACCCTAAGTCGCTTTAGTCGTGTCTGACTCTTTGTGACCTATGGACCGCAGCCCACCAGGCTCCTCTGTCCATGGGATTCTCCATGTAAGAATACTGGAGTGGCTTACCATGCCTTACTCCAGGGGGTCTTCCCAACCCAGGGAGCAAACTCGTGTCTCTTGTGCCTCCTGCATTGGCAGGTGGGTTCTTCATCACTAGCACCACCTGGGAAACTCTCTTCATGGTTCTGGTAAAAAAACGACAACAACAACAAAAAAAACTAAAACAAACCAAAAAAAAAAAAAAAAAGCCAACTCTATGAACAAACGGTAGCAAATCAGGCCCTGTGATTTATAATTTCTAGTATCATTTGTCTCCCTCCGTGCTGTTGCTCAGCATATGTAAGTCAACCTCTTTCTTTGAATTCCCTATCACATTTTCCATTTAATTCCAGTCTCATTTTCCTCATATCCTTCAATTCATGGTCACTTTTTCTGGCTCTCAGGAGAATTCCTAAGATGAACACAGACCTAAACATAAGTTTGCTCAAATACCACTCTCCCAACTTCAGAGCTGTCATGTATTTATTTTTTATGGCTCCTTTTCCTGAGGATGATCCCAACAATGCTTGCTATTTTCCACAGTTCTCTTCACCCTGTTTCCTTCTGTAAACTTTAAAAAATTTGTTCTGCCCATTCTCCCAAATAATATGCATGTTGCATCCCTCTTTCTCTGTTGACTGCTTGTAATCAGCCTTGAAACAAATCACTTGCTTGTACAATACAAATGCTGTTGTTCAGTTGCTTAGTCATGACTGACTTTTTGCAGCCCCATTTACTGCAGCATGACAGCTTTCCCTGTCCTTTACTATCTTCTGGATTTTGCTTAAACTCATGTCCGTTGTGTCGATGATGCCAACCAACCATCTCATCTTCTGTTCCCCTCTTCTCCCCCTGCAGATATCTACTACAGGAGAATGATACTTTACTGCCAATTCAAAAAAGAAGAGTTTTAGGTTTTTTTGCCTTTAGTAAGATTTGTAGACAAGGTCTTAATATTATTATATGACATTGAAAATTGATAATCCATATATGATTAATATAACTCTCAGTTAATCATAAGGATAAAAGAAAACATCCTTAGTTATTCTTGGAAAATATAAATTTACAACAGATATTCAACTTTAATAAAAATTTATAAAGTTGATATTATTTGGCTGTGAAGTTGATTATCATTGAATGATATATTCACTTGCCATTTCAAAAATATTGTTTGGTGTTTCAAAAGTATAAGCTATATGTTAAGTTAGTTAATAAAATTTTACTTAATTTTATGTAGTAACAGTCATACATACAGTGGAAACAGTGATAGACTTTATATTTGGAGGCTCCAAAATCACTACAGATGGTGACTGTAGCCATGAAATTAAAAGATGCCTGTTCCTTGGAAGAAAAGCTATGACCAACTTAGACAGCATGTTAAAAAGCAGAGACATTACTTTGCCAATAAAGGTCCATCTAGCCAAAGCTATGATTTTTCCAGTAGTCATGTATGGAGGCGAGAGTTGGACTATAAAGAAAGCTGAGTGCCGAAGAATTGATGCTTTTGAACTGTGGTGTTGGAGAAGACCCTTGAGAGTCTCTTGGACTGCAAGGAGATCCAACCAGTTCATCCTAAAGGAAATCAGTCCTGAATATTCACTGGAAGGAATATTCCTTCCTTCCTGGTGCTGAAGCTGAAACTCCAATATTTTGACCACCTGATGCAAAGAACTGATTCATTGGAAAAGACCCTGATGCTGGGGAAGATTGAAGGTGGGAGGAGAAGGGGATAACAGAGGATAAGATGGTTGGATGGCATCACTGACTCAACAGACATGAGTTTGAGTAAACTCCGGGAGTTGGTAATGGACAGGGAAGCCTGGTGTGCTGCAGTCCGTGGTGTTGCAAAGAATTGGACACAATGGAGAGACTGAACTGAACTGACTGATGCTAAACTTTTTTAGGATTTCCCTGGTGGCTTAGTTGGTAAATAATCTGCCCACAATGCAGGAGACCTGGGTTCAATCCCCGGGTTGGGAAGACCCCCTGGAGGAGGGCATGGCAACCCACTCCAGTATTTTTGCCTGGAGAATCCCCATTGACAGTGGAGCCTGGTGGGCTACATTCCATGGGGTCACAAAGAGTCGGACATGACTGAGTGACTAAGAGCAGCACAGAACTTTTAAAACTCGTACAAATTCATTTCTTAGGTTACTTGCAGATCATCTAATATGAGTCTATTGACTGGAATACAGACTGATGAGTGATATTCCCCTTAAAACATTTCTGTCTTTAACTAGCAATTCTGATTTTTCTTTTCACTTTCTTTTTCTCTTGCAATCCCATTGTTCAAACTGCCTTAGTTAAGTGGAAAGCTGTTTTTTTTAATATATATTTTTTCTGCATTTTATTATTAAATCCAGGAGAACCACTCCATGTTCTCTTTACTTCAGTGATTGTACATTTTTACTGTAGAGATTCTACTATAGAATAAAAAGCCAATGAAGGAAGCATTTAAAATTAGAGTCAGTCCCCACCCTATGTTTTTGATATAAACATTTTCCTAAGGATTGAACAATTTTCTAGGTAGCTGTAACAATTCCCAAATCTGAGTAAGAATTGGGTGGCATGGAATCCATGAGACTTTTCTATATTTTTTCAATATATAAAATCTAAGGATGAATTTTTCTTTTTTTTTTAGAGGAAAATTGCTCTACAATGTTGTGTTGCTTTCTGCCATACAGTAATGTGAGTTAGCCGTAATTATACATATATCCCTTCCCTCTTGAGCTTCGCTTCCCTCCCCCAGTGTCTCCCTCCAGGTCATTACAGAGCCCAACAAAGGGCTGGGCTCCCTGTTTTATACAGCAGTTTCTCACCAGTGATCCATTTTACACATGATAGTGTATATATGTTGATGCTACTTTCTCTGTTCATCTCACTTTCTCCCTGCCTCACTGTGTCCACAAATCCATGCTCTATATCTGTTTCCATTCCTTCCCTGCAAATAGGTTCATCAATCCTTTTTTTCTAGATTCCACATNTGTATATATGTTGATGCTACTTTCTCTGTTCATCTCACTTTCTCCCTGCCTCACTGTGTCCACAAATCCATGCTCTATATCTGTTTCCATTCCTTCCCTGCAAATAGGTTCATCAATCCTTTTTTTCTAGATTCCACATTATGCATTAATATATGATATTTGTTTTTCTCTTTCTGACTTACTTCACTCTGTACAACAAGCTCTAGCTTCATTCACTAAAACTGACTGATATTCATTCTTTTCTTATGGCTGAATAACATTCCATTGTATATATGTACCACATCTTCTTTATCCATTCATCTGTTGGTGGATCCATTCATCTGTTGGGTTGCTTCTATGTTCTGGCTATTGTCAATAGTGCTGCAAGAACACCGGGGTACATTGTTTTTAGAATTTTGGTTTTCTCAGGGTATATGCCCAGTAGTAGGATTGCTGTGTCATGCAGTAGATTTATCTCTATTTTGTAAAGCATCCCCATACCGTTCTCCATAATAGCATGTATCAGTTTACATTTCCACCAACAGTGTAAGAGGGTTCCCTTTTTTTAAAAAATGAAAAGCTGTTCAAATCATTCTAATTTTAAATTGATAAATTAAAGTGAATATCTACAACCTACAGAATTTGTGCTCAGATTACATTTGCAGTATTCAGTAAGACATGTATGCGTAACCAACAGACTTACTGGAGAGCACAGGGAACTATACTCAGTATTTTAAAATGCATTTTAAAAATGGATATATATGTATGTATATTTGAATCACTTCGCTGTACGCATGGAACTAACACAACATTGTAAATGAACTACACTTCAATAAATAATTTTTAAAAAGGAATACGTGTATGTGTGTGTGTAATATGTGTCTTGTGTAGATGCTTTACCACCAAACCTACCCCTAGACTTTTTGAGTGAAGGGTGAAGCACAGAACCAAGACCCAGCTTAGAACATAGGAAATGCCTAGCAGAGCCCAGAAACCTGGGCATCCAGTACAGAAAGGACTCTGGGGAGATTTCTTGCCTGAGGCAGAGAGACAAAAACAACATTCACTGGTTGGCTCATAGGTGCAACCACCACAAATACCTGAATCACTTTGGGACCAAGTACCCCTCTCTGGATAATTTGTGAAACAAATTTCAATATTGCTCTTTTATATAATTTGCAAGATTGTTAAAAGGAGGAGGAGGAGTTCCTCCAAAAGAAGAAAGTACTGGTTTATGAGAGAAGAGCCCAGGAGGAATACTCTGGTCATTTGGGGCTGACTTCCCTCACATGACTTTAGTCACCATCTGCAAAGTCCATAAAGCATGAAAGTCAGATGAAGGCAATACTTAGCC
The DNA here is from genome assembly GCA_006410675.1 of Oreotragus oreotragus. Taxonomy (NCBI): domain Eukaryota; kingdom Metazoa; phylum Chordata; class Mammalia; order Artiodactyla; family Bovidae; genus Oreotragus; species Oreotragus oreotragus. Next base: position 261,273 of record SJYX01019751.1, on the reverse strand, counting down.
CCCATGAGTGTGGAGTGTGAAATGGTAAAGGATTTCTCTTTATCAATAGTGAGTAAAGCAGTGAGGCGCCACTTATATGGTTTTGACTGCTGACTTCCCCTCTTGGGTTTGGTGTCCAGGTCTGAGTTGGACTCTGACAAACTGAATTTCCCCTGGCAGATAGTGGCCAGGCCCTCCCTGGCTGTTCTTGCTAATGGTGCTGTACTTGGTCTGCTCCTCTTGGAGCCCATCACTCTTTCTACCTGTTTCACACTATTTATGAAGCAGAGGCATGGTGATTTATTTTCTCCTTCCACATTCATTAATAATAATAAGTCCTTTACTTATTTATTAAATCAGACACTTTTTTGAGTTAGAAAGGATTATGAATGGTCCAAATCTAACATACATTGGCACTGAGGCAGAAAGAATTCTGAATATTTCATAGCAAAATTCTTTCAATAGGGAGGAAATAATTTTCTTCAAATATATTTATCAATTTAAAGAAATAGAAATGGCAAATGATAGATTTCCTCATTTTACTTTCATGCATCATTTTCAATAGATTTTATGAGTTTTACTGTAAAAATATGATGGTTTTACATTATGAAAATATAACAGAATATGAAGTACAATATTGAGAATATGGACTCACTGTAGAGAAGAAGCTACATCTGAAGTGTCTCTTCTAATATTTCCCTACACCCCACCTCACCATGGAGATAAGTCAGTCATGCCACATTTCTCACTGATATACCCCTATACAAACCACCACATCCATTCTTTGGCACTCAGCCTTCTTCACAGTCCAACTCTCACATCCATACATCACCACTGGAAAAACCATAGCCTTGACTAGATGGACCTTTGCTGGCAAAGTAATGTCTCTGCTTTTGAATATGCTATCTAGGTTAGTCATAACTTTCCTTCCAAGGAGTAAGCATCTTTTAATTTAATGGCTGCAATCACTCACACATCAAGAGAATTATATTGATACATCCTTCACCTTTACTTATTTATGTATGTTTTACTTATTTATTTATTTAGTTTAAATAATATAAATTAATTCCCTAACAGCCCCCAGAGGCTAGAAATGCGAGATCAAGGTGTGGGCAGGGTTAGCTCCTTCTGAGGCTGTGAGAAGTTTGTTCCAGGCCTCTCTCCTAGCTCATTGTGTGTGTTAGTCACTCAGTCATGTCCAACTCTTTGGGACCCCATGGATTATAACCCACTAGGCTCCTCTGTCCATGGAATTCTTCAGGCAAGAATACTGGAGTGGGTAGCCATTTCCTTCTCCAGGAGATCTTCCTGACCCAGGGGTCAAACCCAGGTCTCCTGCATTGCAGGCTAATTTTTCACCCTGAACCACCAAGGGAGAGAGCTCTTGGTGATTTGATAGCAATTTTTTTATATTCCTTGGCTTGTTGACGGATCAGCCATCTCTCTGCCTTCATGTTTGCATGGCATTTTCCCTCTGCGCATGTCTGTCTCTGTGCCCCAATTCTCCCTTTTTATTAAGAAATCAGTCATATTGATTCAGTCTTCCCAGGTGACTCAGTGTTTAAAAAAAAATAAAAGAAAGAAAAGAAAAAAACCTGCCTGTCAATGCAGGAGATGCAGGAGTCTCAGGTTTGATCCCTGAGAAATGGGATCCCATTTCAGTATTCCATACTGGAGTTGCAACTCCAGTTGCCAAAAGAAATGGCAACCCACTCCAGTATTCTTGCCTGGGAAATCCCATGGACATAGGAGTCTGGCAGGTTAAAGCCCGTGGTGTTGCAAAGAGTTGGACATGACTGAGCACAGCACAGCAGCAGCATATTGATTTAGAGCCCCCATCCCGCTCCCCTGTGACCTCATCTTAACTATGTCTGCAATGTCCTATTTATAAATGAGGTCACTTTCTGCAGTATCAGGGGTTAGGACTTCAACATTTCTTATGTTGGTTCAGTACAGTCGCTCAGTCGTGTCCGACTCTTTGCGACCCCATGAATCGCAGCACACCAGGCCTCCCTGCCCATCACCAACACCTGGAGTTCACCCAAACTCATGTGCATCAAGTCGGTGATGCCATCCAGCCATCTCATCCTCTGTTGTTCCCTTCTCTTCCTGCCCCCAATCCCTCCCGGCATCATGGTCTTTTCCAATGGGTCAGTGCTTCGCATCAGATGGCCAAAGTATTGGAGTTTCAGCTTCAGCATCAGTCCTTCCAACGAACACTCAGGACTGGTCTCCATTAGGATGGACTGGTTGGATCTCCTTACAGTCCAAGGGACTCTCAAGAGTCTTCTCCAACATCACAGTTCAAAAGCAATTCTTCAACACTCAGCTTTCTTCACAGTCCAACTCACATCCATACATGACCACAGGAAAAACCATAGCCTTGACTAGATGGACCTTTGCTGGCAAAGTAAAGTCTCTGCTTTTGAATATGCTATCTAAGTTGGTCATAACTTTCCTTCCAAGGAGTAAGCGTCTTTTAATTTCATGGCTGCAGTCACCATCTGCAGTGATTTTGGAGCCCCCCAAAATAAAGTCTGATACTGTTTCCACTGTTTCCCCATCTATTTCCCATGAATTGATGGGACCGGATGCCATGATCTTCGTTTTCTGAATGTTGAGCTTTAAGCCAATTTTTTCACTCTCCTCTTTCACTTTCATCAAGAGGCTCTTTAGTTCCTCTTCACTTTCTGCCATAAGTGTGGTGTCATCTGCATATATGAGGTTATTGATATTTCTCCTGGCAATCTTGATTCCAGCTTGTGCTTCTTCCAGCCCAGCATTTCTCATGATGTACTGTGCATATGTTGGTTGGGGGGACATAATTCAACATACACAACATATTTACCATATGTTATTTTTATGACATAGTGCATCACTGAACTTTGCCAATAACTTGTTGTGTGGCTGTCCTGAGCAACCAGGAGACTGGACAAGTGGGCAGATTTTTTGCAGATGTAATGGTGCTCCTTGGAAAGTGGTCAGAGCACATGTGGTAACACATATGGTGACAATGATGTTTGGGATAAAAAGTCGCTTGAATATGAAACCTGAATTAAAACCCTAGCCATACAATTCTTTTTTTTCTTTCTTTCTTTTTAGGCAATGTTGAGTTTTCATTGCTGTGCATGGGCTCTCTCTAATTGTGGTGTGCAGGCTTCAGTAGTTGCACCTCTGGAGCTCTGTGCTCCTGGGTTCTGGAGCACAGGCTTATAGTTATGACAACTGGACTTAGTTGATCCCCTGTCCCCTGCATTGGCATGCAGATTTTTAACCACTGAACCATCAGGAAGGTCCCTACAATTCTTAATAAAGTGAACAAAAATTTTATACTTGAAATTGATCTCTTAAACTTTGCTTAAGAAAATCATTAGCTGTGATCAGCTTTAAGTATATGTGTATATATGTATTATTTATGTGTGTATGGATGTGTAGGGATATATGTAGATATATAGATGTGTGTAGATATTTATATATATGTCCATCCCTATGTTTTTATGCATGATTTATTTATGTTTTTGAATGTTCACTGTTCTCTAATTGCTGCATTTTTATTCGTAATTATATTCCCTCCTTTTTAAATTGACTGTGACAGAATTAACTATCTTACAGTTGCAACATGAAAATGTTTGCCTACTGAAGTATTTTTGATTATTGACAAATTTTTGGTTATTTATGATTTTTTAAAAACTGTAATAAATTTTTAAGAAAATAATTTTTATAATTTTTAAGAAATTTATACATTTTCCACAGTTTATTGTTATCCATACAGTCAAAGGCTTTGGCATAGTCAATAAAGCAGAAATAGATGATTTTCTGGAACTCTCTTGCTTTTTCCATGATCCAGCAGATGTTGGCAATTTGATTTCTGGTTCCTCTGCCTTTTATAAAATCATCTTGAACATCTGAAAGTTCACGGTTCACATATTGCTGAAGCCTGGCTTAGAGATTTTTGAGCATTACTTTACTAGCTTGCGAGATGATTGCAATTGTGCGGTAGTTTGAGCATTCTTTGGCATTGCCTTTCTTTGGGACTGGAATGAAAACTGACCTTTTCCAGTCCTGTGGCCACTGCTGAGTTTTCCAAATTTGCTGGCATATTGAGTGCAGCACTTTCACAGCATCATCTTTCAGGATTTGAAATAGTTCAACTGGAATTCCATCACCTCCACTAGCTTTGCTTGTAATGATGTTTTCTAAGGCACACTTGATTTCATATTCCAGGATGTCTGGCTCTAGATGAGTGATCACACCATCGTGATTATCCAGGTCATGAAGATCTTTTTTGTACTGTTCTTCTGTGTATTCTTGCCACCTCTTCTTAATATCTTTTGCTTCTGTTAGGTCCATATCATTTCTGTCCTTTATTGAGCCCATCTTTGCATGAAATGTTCCCTTGGTATATCTAATTTTCTTTAAGAGATCTCTAGTTTTTCCCATTCTGTTGTTTTCCTCTACTTCTTTGCATTGATCGCTGAAGAAGGCTTTCTTATCTCTTCTTGCTATTNCTGCTTCTGTTAGGTCCATATCATTTCTGTCCTTTATTGAGCCCATCTTTGCATGAAATGTTCCCTTGGTATATCTAATTTTCTTTAAGAGATCTCTAGTTTTTCCCATTCTGTTGTTTTCCTCTATTTCTTTTCATTGATCACTGAAGAAGGCTTTCTTATCTCTTCTTGCTATTCTTTGAAACTCTGCATTCAGATGCTTATATCTTTCCTTTTCTCCTTTGCTTTTCACCTCTCTTCTTTTCACAGCTATTTGTAAGGCTTCCCCAGACAGCCATTTTGCTTTTTTGCATTTCTTTTCCATGGGGATGGTCTTGATCCCTGTCTCCTGTACAATGTCACAAACCTCATTGCATAGTTCATCAAGCACATCAGCACATCATAATCACTTAAAGTCCATGGTTTCCATTACAGTTTATTTTTGGTGGTGCATATTCTGTGCATTTGGACAAATGTATGATGACACATACCCACCACTGTAACATCATACAGAATCATTTCACTGCCCTAAAAATCCTCTGTGCTCTGCCTTTTGATCCTTCTCTTTCCCCTCTACCATGTTTCCCTATATCCATCCCACTGTGAAGGTAAGTCAACCATTTCCTATTCATTTCATGGTCCAGATACAAACCAATACGTATATCAACAGGATCATAATGTATATGATGTTCCTTATCTTGTATTTCATATTAAATAATAAATAATGGAAAGATTTCCAATACATATAATTTTTTAAAAAAATTAACCTTCACACAAATCCAGTAGATTTTCAGTAAACTTTCTTTTCAATGGCTTCAGAACACTGCTAGAAAAAATTCTGAAAAAATAAAGTCACAGCCTGAGGGTTGAGAGTCCTGTGCCTCGGAGGCAGCATCTCAAGTAGCCCAGAGAAACTGTTCTGAGCAGGCAGGGGAGAGGGGAAGAATCAGGTTATACAGAAGATTACAACAAAGGGGACAGATAGTCTGAACATCAGACTGTTAATTAAAGAAAACCAGATATCTCAAGTTAAGGAATGTAGCTTTCTTTTATCCATAAGATACAAGTAGCTGGGCTCACTGAACGCATTCCTTTCATATGAATCTCAGCTATCTAGCACCAGCATCCTGCATTTTCATATTTCCCAACCTTCCATCCATAGGGAGTGGCAGCAGCTGTATTGCATCATTGTTCTCCCTTTGGGGGGCCCTCCAGTCTCAGCAATTCACATTTGGAAGACCGGAATCATGGATGGCTCTAACATTCTTATTTATAGTTATGGCAGGGGATATTCCATTTCACATTCTAAAGAGAGCTATCAGTGTGTAGAGGACCTTTCCAACACCTTACAAGCAGTCATAAGAATCCTCCTTTTCTCCTCTATGAGTCAAAAGTTTCTCACCACCCTCCTCTCTTCAGTCTATACTCTGAGATTATTGATTGGAAGGACATCAGAGAGCAGTTGCAGGGAGCTGGAGTGAGAGCTCTCAGAAGTTCAGGGTTATAGGGAATAGGCTTTGTCTCACTCTCTAAACTCCAGGAAGTCTGAGTGGGTGGAGGTCTGTGAGAATCACTTGAGAGGTAGGGATGCTTATAAGGAGAGTTGTGTATTTTAGTCTCCAGCTCAATGGCTGCTGAAATGCGAACTTTATGTGAAGACCAGTGGCTGCCTCTGGAGTGGGAAGAGTGGGCAAGATGTTCTTGGGAAAGCTTGGCCTTTGTCCCTGAGGGTCTGTAGAATGATAGTAGCATGCCTGCCTACTCAACTGCTTCAGTCATGTCTGACATTTTGTGATCACATGGACTGTAGCCCACCAGGCTCCATGGATTATCCGTAAAAGAAATTGGAGTGAGTTGCCATGCCTCCTCCAGGGGAATAGTGATAAACTGGTGCCTATTTCTTACGTGGAAATTTTACAAAGATTGAAGCTTACTGGATAATCCTGCTCTAGAAGGGATGGTTCATACTATAGTGTCATGTTCCTGGGAAGCAGAGAATGAAAGGATTGGTTCATTGTACAGTGAAAAAGAGGATCTCAACAGTTTCTGGGATTCTACCAAAAGTTAGGTGAAAGATAAAGCCATGTGGTGCTGAAGGGAGACTTTCTCTGAGAGGATTTGCAGTAACAGATGAAGCCAAGATAGAGCTGAGTATCACCCTAAGAAATCATGGAGATCTTCATGGTCTTGTTGCAGAAGAAATCAAAATCTAGAACCCATTAGAGATATCTCCTGGTAATCAAGAGTTTGCTAATTCTCCAGGGAGATCTTCTATCCTCTATTCCTCACCCCAACAAAGGTAGCCTTGGAAGAGGAGGGAGTGAGAGGTACATCAGAAGTGGATTAATTCATTCTCATACTCCAAAATGCTTGAGTAGAAGATGTGAGTAGGCAGATCACTCAACTGTGTACTGAGTTGATTGCTTTGCCCTGGTACAAATGAGTAGATAGGGTAAAATTTGAATATAATTTGGAGTTTTCAACTGGGTTATATTTTATTTTTCAGAACCTGAGTACAGTTCTGGATTCTGCTTAGGATATCTGTAAAAGGTGGAGAAGATGGTTTTGATGAAAGAAGATAAAGACAATAAGATGAAATAAAGCTCATTTATGGAAACGTCCTGTAACTGAGGCTGTTGCACAAACTGGATTAGTTTTTCTTAAACCAAAGTCATATCTGTATATCAGTTCAAATCAATTTCTTCCTCAGGGTACATCTCAGAAAAAAGTACTATTTTCTCTAGGATGAGTTACTTCTACCTTTGATTTCATATGGTAATCTGAAGATCAGTGATGCCCTATAGGTGGAGAAGGCCTCATAGAAGAAAGTCATAGAGAAAAATGTTGCTTCATATCAACCAAAAGTGATATTCTTTTTGATATGTTAGTCCACGGAAGACTCAATAAAAAAGTAAATAAAAGAAGGCAAATACGGTGGAGTGGGAGTACATAGAGTTCACTAAGTCCCACAAACACATCAAAAATGCATCTACACGTGAAACAATTGTCACAGAAAATGAACTACAAACTGGCATAATAATTCTCACACAATCAAAGATGCAAAAAAGGTGTCATGAAAACCAAGTAGGATCAGAAAAAAGACATTGGGTCAGGACCTGAACCCTGGAAGGAATCTTAGGGAAGAGAAGGTCTAAATAAGTGAATATTTAAGCTAAGTAATGAGCAGATCAAGGCGTAATCTGGACCTCGCAGCCCTTGTGTCTGAGCAGAAGCAATAGGTCACGTGAGACAGAGAGAAGGTCTGAGACAGATAAGAGGTCTGAAGAAGCTTAGACTCTGTTCATGAGGAATGCATGCATCCTGACATGCTAACCAGCAGGGTGGGGAAAACCTCTCACTTGTGGCTGCTGCCTTACTGAATTTCCCAATCCAAAGGGGTGAACATCCCATTTTACGGATCCAAAATGCAGTTTTCCATAGAAGAATCAGTTTACAGCCTCATCAACTGTTCATGAAGATTCTCTTTTATGCACATCCTTGTAAACACTTGCTATTTCTTGTCATTTTGGTAATAGTCATTGTGACAGGTGTGAGGTGATATCCTACTGTTTTGATTTACATTTCTCTAATGATAAGTGATGTTGAGCATTATTTTTCAAGTCTCTCTTTGGAAAAATGTCTATTCAGGTCCTGTCATTTCTTAATTAGATTGTTTGTTCTGATGTTGAGTTATACGCATTATTTGTACATTTTGCAAATTAACCTATCAGATATATTGTTTACAAGTATCTTCTCTCATTCAGTGGGCAGTCTTTTCATTTGTTTGATAATTTTCTTTTTAAAACCATTTTAGTTTGATGTAGTCCCATTTGTTTATTTTTTTCTTTTGTTTTCTTTGCCTAAGGAGACATACCCAAAGAAATATTGCTAAGACAGATGTAAGAGAGTGTACTTCCTATGTTTACTCTAGAATTTTTGTGGTTTCATATCTTATCCATTTTAGTTTATTTTTGTACAGGGTGCAACAAAGTAGCATGCAGCTTTCAAATTTTGCCAACACTATTTATTGAAGAGGTCGTCTTCCCACTCCTTGTATATTCTAGCCTCCTTTGTCCTATATTAATTGAACATATAAGTATGTGTTTGTTTCTGGGCTTTCTACTCTGCTCCATCCATGTATGTGTCTGTTTTTGTGCCAGTACCATATTCTTTTGAGTATTATAACTTTGTAATGTAAGTTTGAAATCAGGAGCCATAATACCACCAGTATTCATTCTTCTTTCTCATGATTGTTTGGATTCTTTGAGGTATTTTGTTTCCATACAAACTTTGGAAATTTTTATTTTAGTTCTTTAAAAAATACCATTGGTATTTTGATTGAGCTTGCATTAAATGTATACAGTGCCTTGTATACATTTGGTTATTTTAACAATATTAACTCTTTTATCTTGCTGTTTGTGTTCTCTTCAATTTCTTTTAGTGAAGTAACATGAAGTGAAAGTTACTCAGTCGTGTCCAACTCTTTGTAACCCCATGAACTATAGTCCCTGGATTTCTCCAGGCCAGAATACTGGAGTGGGCACTGTTTCCCTTCTCAAGGGGATCTTCCCAACCTAGGAATTGAACCCAGGTCTCCCACATTGCAGGCAGATTCTTTAACAGCTGAGCCACAGGGGAAGCCCAAGAATATTGGAGTGGGTAGCCTATTCCTTCTCCAGTGGATCTTCCTGACCCAGGAATCAAACCATGGTCTCCTGCATTGCAGGTGGATTCTTTACCAACTGAGGTATGAGGGAAGCCCCCAATTTCTTTTATCAGTCTCTTATAGTTCTGTGCCAAAGAATGCTCAAACTACCACAAAATTGCACTCATCTCACACGCTAGTAAAATAATACTCAAAATTCTCCAAGCCAGGTTTCAGCAATACATGAACCGTGAACTTCCTGATGTTCAAGCTGATTTTAGAAAAGGCAGAGGAATCAGAGATCAAATTGCCAACAACCGCTGGATTATCGAAAAAGCAAGAGAGTTCCAGAAAAACATCTATTTCTGCTTTATTGACTATGCCAAAGCCTTTGACTGTGTGGATTACAATAAACAGTGGAAAATCCTGAAANGAGTTTCAGTCAGTCCATTCTAAAGGAGATCAGCCCTGGGTGTTCGTTGGAAGGACTGATGTTAAAGCTGAAACTCCAATATTTTGGGCACCTCATGCGAAGAGTTGACTCACTGGAAAATACTCTGATGCTGGGAAGGACTGGGAGCAGGAGGAGAAGGGGACAACAGAGGATGAGATGGCTGGATGGCATCACCGACTCAATGCACATGAGTTTGAGTGAACTCCGGGAGTTGGTGATGGACAGGGAGGCCTGGCATGCTGACATTTATGGGGTCACAAATAATCGGACATGACTGAGCAACTGAACTGAACTGAACTACAGTTCTGTGAGTATAGGTGTTTTACTTCCAAAATTAATAGAAGAAAAAAAAAATCAAAGCAGAAATAAAAATAGAGCATTGAAAAGTAGAAAAGTTCAATGAAGCTAACAGTTGGTTCTTTATAAATATAAAATTAGTAAACCTTTAGTCACACATCAAGATAAAGAGCCAAAATAAATAAAAATTAGAAATAATAGAAATATTAACAGATAATTAGGTATTATAATTTGTTATAACTGGTATCACAGAAAAACTAAGAATGATCATATATAGCAATAAAATATAACCTAGAAAAAGTGGTCAAACTTCTAGAAATGTACACTCTCTCAAGAATGAATCAGAAAAGAATAAAAAACTATTAACAAACCAATTACCAGTAATGAAATTGAATAAATACTAAACAAATAAACCAAAAAATGCAATTCCTAACAGTTCCAAGGCCAGATGTATTCACAGGTGAATTCTACCAAAAATTTAAAGAAAATGTAACATCTATCCTTTTCGCTACTGCTGCTGCTAAGTCACTTCAGTTGTGTCCGACCCTGTGTGACCCAATAAACGGCAGCCCACCAGGCTCCCCTGTCCCTGGGATTCTCCAGGCAAGAACACTGGAGTGGGTTGCCATTTCTTTCTCCAATGCAGGAAAGTGAAAAGTGAAAGCGAAGTCACTCAGTCGTGTCCGACCCTCAGCGACCCCATGGACTGCAGCCTTCCATGCTAATCCGTCCATGGGATTTTCCAGGCAAGAGTACTGGAGTGGGNATTCTCCAGGCAAGAACACTGGAGTGGGTTGCCATTTCTTTCTCCAATGCAGGAAAGTGAAAAGTGAAAGCGAAGTCACTCAGTCGTGTCCGACCCTCAGCGACCCCATGGACTGCAGCCTTCCAGGCTAATCCGTCCATGGGATTTTCCAGGCAAGAGTACTGGAGTGGGTTGCCAAATGTAACATCTATCCTTTTTAAACTCTCCCAAAACATTAATGAGGGAGAAACACTCTTGAACTCATTCTACAAGTCCAGCACCACTTTGATACAAAACCAGAAAATATATCACAATAAAGAAAATCACAGGTCAATAACTGATGTATAAAAATGTAAAAAAATCCTCAACAAATATTATTAAACTAATTTCAACAATACATTAAAAAGATCATACACCATGAACAAGTGGGATTTATCACAGTGATAAAATCATGATTCAATATTCATAAATCAATATACTACATTAACAAACTGAAGAATAAATGGTATCGTCATCTCAATAGACGTAGAAAAATCTTGTGAAAAAAGTTCAACACCATTTATGACAAAAATCTCCAGAAAATGGATAGAAAGAACATATCTCAACATAATGAAGGCCATATATGACAAGTTGACAACTAACATACTAAGTGATGAAAAGTAGATCTGTAACAAAACAAGGATACCCACTCTTGCCACTTTTCAATATAGCGTTGGAAGTTCTAGTTACAGCAGTGTGACAGGAAAAAAGTAAATAAAAGGAATCCATATTGGGAAAGAATAAACAAATCTGTCAATGATTATAGATGGCATAATACTATATATCAAAAATCCAAATATACCACCATAAAGGAAAAAGAAACTATTAGAACTCATCAATAAATTCAATAAAGTTGCAAGATCAAAATAAATATACACAAATCTGTTGTGTTTCTCTACATTAACAACAAACTATCAGAAAGAGGGAAAAAATCTCATTTACAATTGCATCAAGAAGAAGAATATATCTTGGACTAAATCTATTCTGTTCTTCATTAATTTTTTCCATCTTCTAATTTTGTGTTTAATTTACTTCTTTTACTCAAAGTGGAAATTTAGGTTACTGATATAAACTACTTTTTCACTTTTATAACATGAACATTTATAAATGTCAGTTTCTCTCTGAGCACTGCTTTATGTGTATCCTATATGTTTGGATATGCTGTATTTTTATTTTCGTTCATCTCAAAATATTTCCTAATTTTTTTAGGATTTTTAACTTGCTCTTTTTGCTATTCAAGACTATTTTGTTTAATTTGCACTCATTTGTGAATTTTCCACATTTCCTTTGTTACTGACTTTTAATTTAGTTCCATTGTTGTCAAAGAGCATACTTTGTATGATTTCAGTCCTTTTAAATTTATTGAAGCTTGTTTTATGGTCAACCATATGGTCTATCTTGGAAAATGTTTCATGTGCATGGCAGAAGAATATGTATCCTGCTGTTGTTTAATGTAGTGTTCTATAGATATCTGTTAGGTTTCATTGGTTTATAGTGCTGTTCAAAATTTTAATTTCCTTGTTGATCTTCTGTTAAGTTGTCATATTCATTACTTAAAGTGGGGCATTGATGTCCCCAACTAATATTACTGACTTGTTCATTTCTCCCTTAAATTTTTTCAGATTTTTTCTCTATGTATTTTGAGTTTCTCATCTTAGGTACATATACCTTTAAATTGTTATATCTCCCTGAAATATTGACTTTTAAATATTATAATGCATTCTTCATTTTGCTCTACTTTCCCATATGTATTATATCTTTTTGTTCTCTGGGCTCATTTACTAGCTTCTTTTGCATTGGGTGGATGTTTATGCTTTAAACTATTGATTATTAAAATAATTTTTGACTATATAAAGTTTTTCTTAGTTGTTATTCTAAGGGTTGCCATCTACACATAACATAAGATAGTCTACTTCAAATTTATATTGAATTAACTCTAGGTACAGATAATTTGGGCTTCCCAGGTAGCTCATGATAAAGAACCCACCTGCCAATGCAGGAGACATAAGAGACACCAGTTCAATTCCTGGGTCAGGAAGATCCTCTGGAGAAGGGCATGGCAACCTGCTTCAGTATCTTTCTGGAGAATGCCATGGACAGAGGAGCCTGGTTGGCTACAGTCTCAGTTCAGTTCAGTCACTCAGTCATGTCCGACTCTGCGGCCCCACAAACTGCAGCACGGCAGGCTTCCCTGTCCATCACCAACTCCCGGAGCTTAATCAAATTCATGTCCATTGAGTTGGTGATGCCATCCAACCATCTCATCCTCTGTCATCCCTTCTTCATCTGCCTTCAATCTTTCCCAGCATCAGGGTCTTTTCAAATGAGTCAACTCTTTGTATGAGGTGGCCAAAGTATTGAAGTTTCAGCTTCAGCATCAGCCCTTTCAATGAATATTCAGGACTGATTTCCTTTAGGATTGACTGATTTGATCTCCTTACTGTCCAAGGGACTCTCAAGAGTCTTCTCCAACACCACAGTTCAAAAACATCAATTCTTCGGCACTCAGCTTCCTTTATAGTCCAACTCTCACATCCATACATGACTACTGGAAAAGCCATAGCTTTGACTAGACAGACCTTTGTTTGCAAAGTAGTCTCTGCTTTTTAATAAGCTGTCTAGGTTGGTCATAGCTTTTCTTCCAAGGAGGAAGCTTCTGTTAATATCATGACTACAGCCACAATCTGCAGTGATTTTGGAGCCCCCGAGAATAGTCACTGTTTCTATTGTTTCTATTTGCCATGAAGTGATGGGACCAAATGCCATGATCCTCATTTTTNACAGACCTTTGTTTGCAAAGTAGTCTCTGCTTTTTAATAAGCTGTCTAGGTTGGTCATAGCTTTTCTTCCAAGGAGGAAGCTTCTGTTAATATCATGACTACAGCCACAATCTGCAGTGATTTTGGAGCCCCCGAGAATAGTCACTGTTTCTATTGTTTCTATTTGCCATGAAGTGATGGGACCAAATGCCATGATCCTCATTTTTTGAATGATGACTTTTAAGCCAACTTTTTCACTCTCCTCTTTCACTTTCATTAAGAGGCTCTTTAGTTCTTCTTCACTTTCTGCCATATGCGTGGTGTCATCTGCATATCTGAGGCTATTGATATTTCTCCTGGCAATCTTAATTGCAGTTTATGCTTTATCCAACCCAGCATTTCTCATGATGTACTCTGCATAGAAGTTAAATAAGCAGGGTGACAATATACAGCTTTGACATACTCCTTTCCCAATTTGGAACCTGTCTGTTGCTCCATGTCTGGTTCTAACTGTTGCTTCCTGACCTGCATACAGATTTCTCAGGAGGCAAGTCAGGTGGTCAGATAGTCCCATTTCATTCAGAATTTTCCAGTTTGTTGTGATCTTCACAGTCAGGGCTTCCCTGGTGGCTCAGAGGTTAAAGCTTCTGCCTCCAATGCGGGAGACCTGGGTTCGATCCTGGGTTGGGAAGATCCCCTGGAGAAGGAAATGGCAATCCACTCCAGTATTCTTGCCTGGAGAATCCCATGGACGGAGAAGCCTAGTAGGTTACAGTCCACGGGGTCGCAAAGAGTCGGACACGACTGAGCGATTTCACCTCACCTCACAGTCAAAGGCTTTGGTGTAATCAATGAAGCAGAAGTTGATGTTTTTATGGTATTCTCTTGCTTTTTTCTGTGATCCAATGCATGTTGGCATTTGATCTCTGGTTCCTCTGCCTTTTCTAAATCTAGCTTGAACATCTGGAAGTTCACATCTGGGCTACAGCCTACAGGGTTTCAAAGAGTAGGACACAACTTAACTGACACACATAGATAATTTACTCTTGTATAGTTCTTGCTTCTGTGAGTATTATGTCTACATATGTTATGCTTCAAAAACATATTTTAATAATTATTACTTATGTAATTTAATGAAGCAGAGACAATAAAGAGGGCAAGTATATATTTCTAGGGTTTTTTTTATATTAATCTTCTTATTTGCTATTTCTGGTTCTCTTTTTTTCTTCCAATTGATCTGAGTTATCTAGTATTATTTTCTATATATTTTCAATGTAGCTTTGTTCTCATCTTGCTTTTTAGTATTTTGTCAAGTATATTGCAGTATACAGTTTATATGTTATAGGACCAATAACACTAGATAGATATATAAACATTTAAAATCATCTAAGAAAAGAAAGAAAAAGAAATATGCAATTATATTGCCTTTTATAATTACGTAGATAATTACCTTTACCAAAGCTTTTTATGTTTTCTCACCCTGTGGATTTAAATTACTGTCTGATTTCTTCTGCTTTCAGCCTGAAGAATTTCCTTCAGTGTTTTATATAAAATAAATTGGCTAATAATGAGTTCCTCTCACATATAACTGTAAATGACTTTATCTCCTTTTAATTTTTGAAAAATATTTTACATGATATAAGTTTCTTACATGAAATTCATTCCCTTTCAGTTACTCAAATATGCTATCCTATTGCCTTCTGTTCTTCACTGTTGTTATTAAGAAGTTAACTGTTAGCCTTATTGCCTTTCCATTATATATCCATTTTTCTCTTACTGATTTCAAGATATTCTCTTTGAAATTTTTGAAAAATATTTTACATGATATAAGTTTCTTACATGAAATTCTTTCCCTTTCAGTTACTCAAATATGCTATCCTATTGCCTTCTGTTCTTCACTGTTGTTATTAAGAAGTTAACTGTTAGCCTTATTGCCTTTCCATTATATATCCATTTTTCTCTTACTGATTTCAAGATATTCTCTTTGTGTCTGGTTTTCAAAATTTTGAGAATGATATGTTTGAATGTAGTTCTCAGTCCCCCAAACTCAGAAAATCTATTTAATATTTAGGAAGACTGCCATTTTGATCCATGACGACTATTCCAGGAAGGGCTTTTAGGTTCAATGAGCTGCACCTTTGCCCTCTTGATCTCATTTTTACTTAAAATTTGTTGGATTTTTAAAAAATACCCCCACTAACCCTAATTCTAGGAACTACATTGATCATTGTGAGCAAGTCACTCAACATTTCTCACCTATGGAAATAAGAACAATTGAAATTTCTTCAATTTTTCTTTAAGTCAGAGGATTAGTTACCTGTACATGAAACAATTTCAACATGCTTTGATGTGCTCGTGAGTGGGAATTTGAAAATAGTTTACAAATGAATATTCTTTTCATATTTTTAACTTTGAAAGAATTTTTTATGTGATGTAGAACTCTGTCATTTTGATCACTTGATTCTATGGTTGCTATCCTAAATAGCACAATTAGAAAATCCAAGTTGCCTTTAGTAAATCACGAGAAACCACTTCTAGGTGAGGCAATTTGTATCCGAAGTTGTAATTCAAGATTTGGTATACGAAAATGCAAAATGACCCTAGAGTTTTCCCCTGATATCTTAGCTGAAATAATTCTAGTTTGTTTAAGGAGCTAAGTGATATAGCTTTATGAAAAAGATCATTGTTAGCTTCCCAACTAATCAATTTCTTTCTTGTGGGGAAACAGTACATCCTTAATAACAACTCTCCAAGGTCACAGAGAACCCCATGACTATCTAAGTGAAAGTAGCATTTTTCTCCTTAAGACACCTATGTTAGAGCTTATGCATGGGTGACCCAAAGAAAATACTCAAAAAAAAGTACCAATGGTAATTTTTTAAAAAATTAAAATACTGCAATCAGTCTATGAAATATCACAACATCGAGTATAATATGAATGGTTGCAACTCTAATGAAAAATTAATTACGCCATCTAGCAATAAATTTGGAGACAATTATTTTAAAGTGTTATTGGACTTTAACAAATTGCAATCATATTGAGGTTATGAATAAAACAACAGTAAAGTTTGCTAAATAGCATCATAAAATTCTGGATACATACTTCATTGGATATGGAACTCCTTATTCATGTAAGTGATAATAAATGAGGTAACACTATGCTCCAATTACTCTATATGAGATGGCACATAAAAATAATTGTGTCTAGTTGAATCGATGTAAGGTATTTTAAAAATTGCTTCCTATTGCCCCTTCATTCCATCTCAGATAATTTAAGATTTTATGCTAACTCATTAGTAGATAAATTAATAGATGTTAAATCAATGCATTGGAATAATGTAAACTAAGTAATTTCATGTGAATAGCTATTTTTTTCCAAAAGCAAGTTTGAAAAAACTTTTTTCCAAAAACTTTTACGTTTATAAAGATAAAATTTGACAACTGAGGCTTAATTTAAAAGAAAATTGACCTCTCCATTTTGCTTGTCTTTATTTGGCCTCAGGATGATCCCTGGCAACTTCAGATCACAGCCAATTGGTGGTTAACATTTTGGTCTATCCCTATTTTATGTTACATAAATATTCTATATGTTTGGAAAATTCCTATTAGAGTTATTTGTATTTTACAGTCTTAGCAATTCCATTTTAAAAAGTTAACTCAATATTTTTAATTTTAGAAGTATTTGCTTAGCCTAGTGTAAGCATACTTGCCTTATTATTTGTTCAGGAAAGTTTTCAAAATATCTATGGAAAGTTTTGGGGTGTGAAAGATTTGGGAATATGAAAAACTGGTCTTCACCTAGAATCTAATCCATTCAATAAAGAACTTCAACCACTGTAGAACTCAATGCATCTGCATAAATGAAAATCAATTGAATTGATTTTGACAGACTTGCTCTACTGACTTCAATTCAAAACTCAATTACACATAGTGTTCCAGAATAAGATAATTACAGTGACCAACAGAAGCAGAGTTTTATTTAATTTTGCAAAGGTCTTGCATTGTTTGAGTTTTCAGTGAAATGAAAATTTTTTAATTTAATCACTTATAGTATGAATCTATAATATGCCTATACTTGGCAAGTGCAAAGAAATCTATTATTTCACTGATGTGAGAAGAATATAGATGGACAATTACCAGCACTAATGGTTCAGCTCTTTTTCTCCAGACATTTGCAGCATGTACACTTTCTTTCCAAAGGATTCTGATGGGTCATTTTGTGGATAATTTGATATCAACATTCCAGAAATATGAAAGGAAAGGTCTGAGATATAGGTGATTTTTCCCATTTTGAGGAAAGCCCAGGGGAAAGAAAGAAGGCAGGTGATTCAACCTTACCACCTTATAAACTTGCTACTGACACAGTAGATTCCTTTTCTATCAGTTGCTTTCAGTACAATATATAATGTTGTTTAAAACTGCTCCTGATATAACAAACAACTAAAACTTCTGGGCTTCTTGGGTACACTTGTCTGGAAAATGTGGTATAAGCTATGTACTTTTCTAAGTATAAAATGGGGATGATTTACAACCTAAATGGCATTTTCTGTGTAAATGACATGACCACATACCTCTGCTAAGACCTCAGATATTAATGTGGGTCAAAGCATGTCCAATGTAGGGAGAAAGAACCTGGGAAGCTTCATTAAGGAGCCTTGATTATCTGGAAATGTCTTATTTTCCTTTCACTTTTTAAAGTTTTGCTAGGTACAGGGTTCTTGAGCCACAGGTTTTTCCTTTAGCACTTTGAATATGTCACTGAACTTTGAATATGTCATTGCAAAGTCTTCTGACCTTCAATGCTTCTAATAAGAATTCCATTGTTAATCTTACTGAGATTCTTTTGTACATGAAAAGCCATCTTTTCTTTCTTCTTTAAAAATTTTCTCTGTCTTTGGCTTTCTATAATTTGAGTATTATATGTCTAGATGAAAATTTTGTTGTGTTGGGGACAATTTTGTTGTGTTGGAGGAGTTGAAAATTAATGTTTTCCATCAGATCTGGAAAGATTCCAGTCATAATTTCTTCAAATAAATTTTCTGTCTTTTTCTCTCTCTCCTCTTCTGGATTTTTTATTGTTTACATGGGTATATGTTAATGGTACTCCACGCTGCTTTAAGACTCTTTTCATTTCCCTTTATTTTTTCTTTCCATTCTATTGATTAGGTAATCTCTATTGATTGATCCTAATGTATGTTTTGTTTTGTTGAGCCCTTATAGAGATGTTTTTGTTTAAATTATTGTATTTTGCTAATTGGAGAAGGAAATGGCAACCCACTCCAGTATTCTTGCCTGAAAAATTCCATGTACAGAGGAGGCTGTTGGGCTACAGTTCAAGGGTTGCAAAAGAGGTGAATACGACTTAGTGGGTAAACAACAATTTTCGAAATAGACTGCTTCAAACTATTGGTCTGCAAAAAAGACTTAGACTTTAATATCCCAGAGTTTAATCTTCAGAACATCAGAGTTATGAAATATGCATTGTATGAAAGAAACTGAGAGATTCTTTAGGACAATATCCCTATTTTATATATAAGAGAAATAAGGAAATAAAGATAGGAAACAAAAGACAATGATTTCTTTATCAAAGAATGAGAAATTTCAGAGACTAAACTTATATTCATCCATCATAAATAAAAGGAGATGACCATTTCAACATATAATACACTAGGAACTATGGCACATACACAAATTATTAGCGTAAAAGTAGAAAGTGATTTGTGAAATAAGACAACAATAATATTAAAATACACTTCTCATCACACTGACTTCATCTATTTATTCATGTAGTAAAAACTTTTGGAACACCTACTATGTATTTATAACTTACAAAAAATAACAGCTAATATTTGAGCTTTTACTAATCTTTTGAATACTGTTTTAAGCACTCTGCACCCTCTAACATATAACAAGTACTCTTATAATCTCAGTTTAGATGGGAGAACCAAACTACCAAGAGGTTAATAGTAACAGGATCAAGTAGCACTAATTTAGGCCAGGTACAGCTATAAGTTGGCGTCCCTGGTGGCTCAGTGGTAAAGAATCCACTTGCCACTGTAAGAGACTCAGGTTCCACCCTTAGGTCAGGAAGACCCCTGAAGAAGGAAATGGCACCCCACTCCAGTAGTCTTGCCTGGGCAATCCAATGGACAGAGGAGGCTGGCAGACTGCAGTCCGTGGGGTCACAAGAGACAGACTGAACTTAGCAACTAAACAAGAACAGCTGTTATAAGTATTCATTTAGTCTTCATAATAAAGTTCTGAGATAAATCTTGCCATTTTGTTATTATTCTTGTCTGCATTTTACAGATGAAGAAATAAATCACAGATAAATTACATAATCTGTATAAGAGCAGCCATGAAATTAAAAGATGCTTGCTCCTTGGAAGGAAAGCTATGACAAATCTAGAGGGCATATTAAAAAGCAGAGAGAGCATTTTGCCAGCAAAGTTCCATATGAGTCAATGTTATGGTTTCTCCAGTAGTCATGTGTGGATGTGAGAGCTGGACCATAAAGAAGGCTGGGTGCCAAAGAACTGATGCTTTGGAATTGTGGTGCTGGAGAAGACTCCTGAGAGTCCTTTGGACTGCAAGGAGATCAAACCAGTCAATCCTAAAGGAAATCAACCCTGAATATCTGTTGGAAGAACTGATGCTGAAGCTGAAGCATCAATAGTTTGGCAATCTGATGCAAAGACCCAATTCATTGGAAAAGACGCTGATGCTGGGAAAGATTGAATGCAAAAGGAAATGGGGGCAGTAGAGGATGAAATGGTTAGATAGCATCACTGCCACAATGAACATGAGTTTGAGCAAACTCTGGGTGATAGTGAAGGACAGGGAAGTCTAGTGTTTTGCAGTCCATAAGATCACAAAGAGTTGGATATGACTTAACAACTGAACAACAATACAACAATAAGAGCAGACATGCAGGAAGTGGCAGAGTTGCTATTTGAACCCCAGAATCTGGCTTCCTAAGTTTACCATGTAGCAAACATGATACACCCATGCTTGTGCTCTTAACAGCTATGTTATGCCATACCTGGGCAATGGCTATCTGTCTGGTAAGTGACACCACAGACCTTAAGACTACTAAATTATTTTCCCAAGCTGCTGTAAAAATGTACCCTGAAAATCTGTTTAAAATAACAGATATTTGTTGTCTCTCAGTTCTGGAGGGCAGAATTCTGAAATTAACGTCTCAGCAGGGCCATAATGCCTCTGAAGCCTCGAGGAGAAGATCCTCTCTTTCTTCTTTCTCTCTGTTAGCCCCAAGAATTCTTTGTCTTGTGGTAGCATAGCTCCAATCTGTTTCCATTTTCTTGTTGCTATTACCCTCCTTATTGCCATTCAGACTTAAATTGAAGAAAGTGGGGAAAACAACTAGACCATTCAGATATGACCTCAGTCAAATCCCTTATGATTATACAGTGGAAGTGAGAAATAGATTTAAGGGACTAGATCTGATACACAGAGTCCCTGATGAACTATGGACGGAGGTTCGTGACATTGTACAGGAGACAGGGATCAAGACCACCCCCATGGAAAAGAAATGTAAAAAAGCAAAATGCCTGTCTGAGGAGGCCTTACAAATAGCTGTGAAAAGAAGAGACACAAAAAAGCAAAGGAGAAAAGGAAAAATATAAGCATCTGAATGCAGAGTTCCAAAGAATAGCAAGGAGAGATAAGAAAGCCTTCCTTAGCGATCAATGCAAAGAAATAGAGGAAAAGAACAGAATGAGAAAGACTTGAGATATCTTCAAGAAAATTGGAGATACCAAGGGAATATTTCCTGCAAAGATGGGCTCGATAAAGGACAGAAATGGTATGGACCTAAAAGAAGCAGAAGATATTAAGAAGAGGTGGCAAGAATACACAGAACTGTACAAAAAAAGATCTTCAAGACCAAGATAATCACGATGGTGTGATCACTCACCTAGAGCCAGACATCCTGGAATGTGAAGTCAAGTGGACCTTAAAAAGCATCACTACAAACAAAGCTAGTGAAGGTGATAGAATTCCAGTTGAGCTATTTCAAATACTGAAAGATGATGCTGTGAAAGTGCTGCACTCAATACACTGGCAAATTTGGAAAACTCAGCAATGGCCACAGGACTGGAAAAGGTCAGGTTTCATTCCAATCCCAAAGAAAGGCAATGCCAAAGAATGCTCAAACTAAGACACGGTTGCACTCATCTCACACGCTAGTAAAGTAATGCTTAAAATTCTCCAAGCCAGGCTTCAGCAATACGTGAACCATGAACTTTCAGATGTTCAAGCTGGTTTCAGAAAAGGCAGAGGAACCAGAGATCAAATTGCCAACATCCGCTGGATCATGGAAAAAGCAAGAGAGTTCCAGAAAAACATCTATTTCTGCTTTATTGACTATGCCAAAGCCTTTGACTGTGTGGATCACAATAAACTGTGGAAAATTCTGAAAGAGATGGGAATACCAGACCACCTGACCTGCCTCTTGAGAAATCTGTATGCAGGTCAGGAAGCAACAGTTAGAACTGGACATGGAACAACAGACTGGTTCCAAATAGGAAAAGGAGTACGTCAAGGCTGTATATTGTCACCCTGCTTATTTAACTTCTATGCAGAGTACATCATGAGAAACGCTGGACTGGAAGAAACACAAGCTGGAATCAAGATTGCCGGGAGAAATATCAATAACCTCAGATATGCAGATGACACCACCCTTATGGCAGAAAGTGAAGAGGAACTAAAAAGCCTCTTGATGAAAGTGAAAGAGGAGAGTGAAAAAGTTGGCTTAAAGCTCAACATTCAGAAAACGAAGATCATGGCATCTGGTCCCATCACTTCATGGGAAATAGATGGGGAAACAGTGGAAACAGTGTCAGACTTTATTTTTGGGGGCTCCAAAATCACTGCAGATGGTGACTGCAGCCATGAAATTAAAAGACGCTTACTCCTTGGAAGGAAAGTTATGACCAACCTAGATAGCATATTAAAAAGCAGAGACATTACTTTGCCAACAAAAGTCTGTCTAGTCAAGGCTATGGATCTTCCAGTGGTCATGTATGGATGTGAGAGTTGAGCTGTGAAGAAAGCTGAGTGCCGAAGAATTGATGCTTTTGAACTGTGGTGTTGGAGAAGACTCGAGAGTCCCTTGGACTGCAAGGAGTTCCAACCAGTTCATTCTAAAGGACATCAGTCCTGGGTGTTCATTGGAAGGACCGATGCTGAAGCTGAAACTCCAGTACTCTGGCCACCTCATGAGAAGAGTTGACTCATTGGAAAAGACCCTGGTGCTGGGAGGGATTGGGGGCAGGAGGAGAAGGGCAAGACAGAGGATGAGATGGCTGGATGGCATCACTGACTCGATGGACGTGAGTTTGAGTGAACTCTGGGAGTTAGTGATGGACTAGGAGGCCTGGCGTGCTGTGATTCATGGGGTGGCAAAGAGTCGGACACAACTGAGGGACTGAACTGAGCTAATTACCCTTCTGTGTGTCTTTCTCCTTCTTTGTATAAAGACACCAAGCAAATCATTCAGATTGAGATAGGAACCCAGGGTACTCCAGTATGGCCTCACCTAGAGTAAAAAGTGAAAGTCACTCATTCATATCAGACTCTTTGTGACCCCATGGACTATACAGTCCATGGAATTCTCCAGACCAGTGTACTGGAGCAGGTACCCTTTCCCTTCTCCAGGGGATCTTCCAAAACCAGGAATTGAACTCAGCCAAATACATTTGCAACAACCTAATTTTCAAAGGAGACATTCTGAGGTATTGAGGACTAGGACTTCAACATAGCTTTGTGGGGACACAGCTCAAAAAATGTTTTTCGGTCTTGGTGACCCCATGGACTGCAGCATGCCAGGCTTCCCTGTCCTTCACTATCTCCTGGAGCTTACACAAACTCATGTCCATGGAGTTGGTGATGCTATCTAACTGTCTTATCCTCTATCACCCCGTTTTCCTGTACTCAATTTTTCCCAGCACCAGGGTCTTTTCCAGTGATCCAGCTCTTTGCATCAGATGGCTAAACTATTCAACCCATAACCACTACAAAATCAGAATCTCCCTCTGGTGAAGTAAACAAAAGTACACACACACATATGCATACAAGTACACTATTTGAGAAATTTGATAGGGTTCCACTTGTCCTACTTTCTATCATTTTGTGTTTTTATTGTGGTAAGTGCATTTAACATTATGTCTACCCTCTTAACAAATTTTAAAATGCACAATACCCCATTGTTAATTCTAGGCACAATGTTTGTACAGTAGAGCTCTGAAACTTGCTCATCTTGCATAACTGAAAGTTCATACCCATAAAATCAAGAAATTAATACTTTTAAAAGCTGAAAAAAATAATTGATTCACTCCCTATCCTAATGAAACCCCTGCTTTTAGTTCTGATTTGTCCACATGTACAAATCTAAAGAAAGGAAAACTGTAATTTATATGTATTTCACATATTTATCATTATTTATGCTTCTAAAGAATCTTTATAGATACCAAATTTGCAGCTTTCTTAGTTTATGGCTGTATGTTTTGTGGGTCTTTTAATTTATATTATTATTAGATATTTAGAGATTTTTCATTTATTTCAACCAAGATATTAAAGTATGATTACTATTTTCTAAAATATATTTTTAAAATTTATGCTTAGGATATATTTTTAGGGGTAAGGTTTAATAAATAAGTACATTTTGTAAAGTAATGAAATACTATTGTATCTTAGTATACTATTTTACAATTTTGTATAGTCAGGAGCAAAAGACATTTTCACCTCTTCCAACTTGGATATACTTCTCAAAGGAAATGGAAACATATGTCCACACAAAAACTAGTGCAGAAAAGTTTCCAGCAGCATTATTCATAATAGACAAAAGTCAAAAGACTCCAAATGATGATAAACTGTGAACAGACACAGAAGATGCAGCATATGCATGGACTTAAATATATTTTGGCTATAAAAAGGAGTGAAGCACTGATACAGGCTATAACATGGGTAAATTTGAAAATATTGTGCCAAGTGAAAAAGCCACACACAAAGAGGCACAACTGTATGATTTATTTCATGTGAAATATCCAGAAGATGCAAATCCAGAGACACAAAGAGATTAGTGGTTGCTTAATTAAATTAACTAAACCCCATTTCAATTAACTGAGTTTAATTGAAGGGATGGCCAAGAGGGTTTAAAATTAGATTGTGTCGAGGTTGAACAACTCTGTAAATACAAAAAAGCTATTGAGTACCCTCAATGCAAATGGTATCATATTCAATTATGTCCCAATAAAACTGTTAAGAAAATGATATATGGAAAATTATATGAGAGTACAGACAGTACCAATTCTGCCAAAGACACCAAATCAGTAGGCAGAAAGTTAACGTAAGCTGAGAAAAGATTTTAATGTGTGCTTGCTCCCATGTTTAGAAAGATGAAAATAGGAATGCTTGTAATAAGAGATGGTGGTGTTTATTCCACACTAAGTGCTGAATCTTCTCAAAAAAGTCCTTGTGCGGTACGAAAGACACATGAAGACTGTAAACTCTTGGAGATGTCCCCCTCACCCCAGGATTCCAGCACCTTCATCAGGACCTTCATCTACATAGCAGATGCCTAACTGATCTGAGATTGGTATTGCTTTTCCAGTCTTATAGGCTGCAGTCCATGGGGTTGCCAAGAGTCAGACATGACTGAGCGACTTCACTTTCACTTTTCACTTTCATACATTGGAGAAGGAAATGGTAGCCCACTCCAGTGTTCCTGCTTGGAGAATCCCCGGGACGGGAGAGCCTGGTGGGCTGCCATCTATGGGGTCGCACAGAGTGTGAAGTGACTGAAGTGACTTAGCAGTAGCAGCACCTAGCACCCAGTACTAAAAAACAATGAAAAAATAAAGATATAAATTGTTAGATAGTAAAGAATCTGCTTATAGGTTAATTGAAAAGTTAGTTTTAGTTTTTTATTCTTATTATTGATAGGAAATCAGGAAAATGCTAGTCTCCCATAAGAAGTCAGATCTTCCTACCAAAAAGCGCAAGGTACTTAAAGGGAAATCCTCTTATAAGTGCTCAAAAAGACAAAAAAAAAAAAAAAATTTGCATCCCCAGCTATCACAGATTGATCTCTTAGTGGCTCCATTTGTGAGATCTCACTGAGAGTGAGAACAGCACCAAGTGAGGTAACTGGTCCCACTCAGTCTTGGAAACTGAGAAAGAAATTAAAGAAGAAATCAGTGTTGGAGTTCCAGCTGGGCTTATAAATGAGGAAAAGTATTTAAATATGCTGCTCCAGTAGCACTGGCTGACCCTAGAGCACTGCCTTAACTTATTAATAGCAGTTCCTGAATCTTGTTTTTTAATGTAAGTTACTGTGCAGAAACTTTCTACCACCTTTTAAATGGCTTCAAGAGGCTTCATTGTAACCTGAGAGGAATTTAAGAGAAGGGAGAGAGAGCTAGCAGAGAAAGAGTGCTGGATGAGATGGACATCTGGGAAAATAAATGGACAGACTGTCGGAGGTCACAAAGAGACCCAAATAGAAAGAAACACAAACCTTAATACCAAGAAAGCAACCAAGAGACAGAGCTACAAGCAAAGACAAAATAGGGGTTGGGAGAGAAAGAGATGATGAGTAGAAAAAAAAAATTTTTTTTTAAATCAGAGCATATTATTCTTTCTTCAGACATACTAGGTTTCTAAAGCCACTAATGGGACTTGCCTCATATGCTGAGGACTGAATGATCGTTATATCCTGAAGGGCCTCTGAGAAGTTTGGCCAGTAGATAACTCTGAAAGAGGGGAGAGGGCTGATTTTCAATTTGGAAAAAAGATTTCCAGGAAGCAGGCTGTTGTCCAGGATATAATATCTCAAAAAAGCACACTTATTTAGAGCTGTTTGTGGGAAACGGTTTGAGGATAGTAGAGAAAATAAAGGCCATTTTAAAAACCTGTGAAAATGGTAGGAGTTGAACAGGTAAAAGGGATAGGGGAGAACAGTTAAGCGGTGTTAACACGAGAAGGAAGAGAATAGAGTTGAAGTGAACATAGCCACAGAGCAATGATGAAACAGGTCAAATGGAGTGAAGGGCACAAGTAAGGGAATAAAATGTAACATTTGGATCAGTTGCAGAGGCATCTTGATGTCAATTTTTGCTATCAGTGCATATTTCAATTTCATATGTAAAAATATTACATGAAATATCTTAGGAAAAATACTTAAAGACAGCACCAGGTACATTTTACATACTCAAAATATGGTTGCAAAATTTTTCATGTATTGGGATATTTTGAAATTTAGATAAGCCAAGACAAAATAATCAGATAATATTGCATTTTAACAAGCGAAATTATTATCAAAATTCACAAGAACATCTTTCAGTTAATGTATAGAATATACATGGAGAGATTGTCCTCAAGATGTAGGACTTCCCTTACTCAGATTAAGTAAATTGATACAGCTATTATTAAATATGTATGTTGCTCAACACTTACCAGATATGATGTTATTTCCCTTGGTTGACATAAACTTTTTTGAAGTAAATAGGACAAGAATCAGGATTTCCTTTGAATATTTAAAGAAAGTAATTTACAGAGAAGTTATTCTTATTTAAGGTGATAAATTTAATAAGTGACAAAAAATGATAAGACTGAGGTTGTTTCGTAATTTTTGTTTGTTCAGATTTAGTGTTTTGTCTTTTCTAGATTTAACATAGTGCTCTCTTATTAAATTCTGGTACAACTTGTTTCTATAACAAAAAAATGATGAAATATTTCTATATATATATGACTAAAAAGTCTTAAAATTCAAATATTCTGGGCTTCACTGGTGGCTCAGAAGGTAAAGAATCTGCCTGTAATGCAAGAGACCCAGGTTCAGTCCCTGGATTGAGAAGAT
Organism: Oreotragus oreotragus; assembly: GCA_006410675.1. Taxonomy (NCBI): domain Eukaryota; kingdom Metazoa; phylum Chordata; class Mammalia; order Artiodactyla; family Bovidae; genus Oreotragus; species Oreotragus oreotragus. The sequence continues at coordinate 233,989 of SJYX01019751.1, read as the reverse complement.
CCCCTGGAGGAGGAAATGGCAATCCCCTCCAGAATTCTTGCCTGGAGAATACCATGGACAGAGGAATCTGGGGGGCTACAGTCCATGGGGTCACAAAAGAATTGTACATGACTGAGTGACTTATACTTTCACATTCTGTTCATAGGTAATGCCAGCTTGAATAAAGTAACGTTACTTCTTTCAGTAAAATTCCCAGTCTGATTGTGGGTCACTCCATTTATCTTGAAAACAATGACAGAGAATTAAGCAGAGGCCATTTCATTATTTGCTTCTAAAACTGTCAAAATTAAACTGAAAGCAAATAACTAGGGTTTTATTTCACAAGCAAGGCCTTTCCAAAAAATAAGGCAAAAAAATTTTTTTTAATCTACTATTCTCCTAAGGCCCAATATGTGTGAATTCTCATTTTTAATTAATACTCTCACAAAGTAAATTATTGCTTGAAGTGTAAACAACAGAAAGAAATAAGTAGATTATTACAGTATACATTATCTTCACTTTGTATCGTGTGCAGTGTGCAAGGATTACAGAATTACTCGATCATGTCTAAATCCTCATTTTCACATTCTTTGCACTGTCAAAAATTGCTACAAACAAAATCTAGTTGAAAGCAAACAAAAAGAGAAGAAAGAAAGGAAGACTTTTATTGCTATTTGTTGAAGCATTTAGAAATGACAAATATGTATGTGAATTTTCTTTATATGTAATAGGTTTGGCCCATAAAAAAGATAAGCTGTTTTGTCAGATCACCTGTCAATAAACTGTCAGTGTCAGATAGGCATACATTTCAGTGATGTGTTCACTGAATAGAAATCACATTTGCCTACTGCCCATTTAAAAAAAAAAGAAACTTGTTTCTTTGGGAAGGAATTACACCATGAAAATTGGTTTAAATGATTTTTAGCTAAGAGCACTTGAATTGACATTTCTTAAAGATTGTAAAGATGAAAATGAACAAAGGATGAGTCTAGATTTTTTAGTGCTGTTGAGAAATTAAAATATTAAAAAAGGGCAAATGATCAACCAGCCAAGCTGAACATTGTCATAAATTGTGTATTACTGAGACCATTCAACAATCATAACTATTGCTATTGCTGCATACAAATTGTCCCAAAACATACACAGCAGCTTAAAAAACAAATGCATAATGGCTCACGTAGTCTCTGAGGTTAGGAATCTAGGAGTGGCTTCACCAGGTGTTTCTAGCTCAGGGTCTCTCATGAGACTGCAGTTGAGATGTTTGAAAGGGCTGCAATAACCTAAAAAACTAATGAAAGCTGAAGAAGTCAGTTCCAAGGTCTTTCCCTTACCCATAGGCTGCAACCTTCTTTTCCTCCCTTCTTCATACGGATTTTTGATATGGTAGCTAAATTCTACTGCAAGGCTTGAATGTACTTTTTAATACCTTTGAGTAACTTATCAGTAACTGGTACTGATATTAAATTGAAATATTTAATGAGGAATCATTGGCTGTTTAGGTCATTTCTAAGAAGCTTGACTGTTAGCATAATTGTACATTCACATACTTTTCCTTTCTAATTTATATGCCCCAGAGAAGCTGTATCTTTTATACATGTTAATAAATGTATTCATTTTTGTCACTTTAAGAAATTGTATGAAGGATGTTTAAGGTTTTGCACAGTTGTTATAAATACTGAAAAGTACTGCAGTATTTTTTTAAGTATCTCTTAAAATGCTGGTGTAAGATGCAGAGTTCACAGTTTTCTACACTATTATAAAATATAAATTAATTACTTTGGTTAAAATTGATAATATAAGTGGTCTGGAATTGAAATTGAGAAATTATAAAATTTCATGTATTGGTTCATTTAAAAATAGCAACAATGCTGGGCATACACACCAAGGAAACCAGAATTGAAAGAGACACGTGTACCCCAATGTTCATCGCAGCACTGTTTATAATAGCCAGGATGTGGAAGCAACCTAGATGTCCATCAGCAGATGAATGGATAAGAAAGCTGTGGTACATATACACAACACACACACACACACACACACACAGGACTGTTGATATCAGACATTAAGTATCGGTGGTTTTTGGAACAGGAAAGAGCATAATTAAAGATAAAATTTGGAAAGTAAATTTATTTGCCTTGGCTTATTTAGCATAGTTTGAAGAATCAAGAAATGTGTTAACATTTAGCCAAGTGTGTTGAATTGTGATATTTTTTACTGCCTTGACTACAATATGAGTGGTGCACTAATTTTCTATGGGCGCCATAGTAAACTACCACAAACTTTTTAATCAGTTCAGTTCAGTCACTAACACATGTCCAGCCCTTTGCAACCCCATGGACTGCAGCACACTAAGCTTCCAGCTTTCAAAATGGATACATGGGCAACAGATTTTTTTAAATTTTTATTTATTTATTTTTGGGCTACCCTGAGTCTTAATGTGGCACATGGGAGCTTTGATCTTCATTGCGGTATGCAAGATCTTTAGCTGCAGCATGCAAACTCTTAGTTGGGGCTTGTGGGTTCTGGTTCCCCAACCAGGGATTGAACCCAAGCTTCCTGCATTGGAAGCATGGACTCTTAGCCACTGGACCACCAAGGAAGTCCCACAGACTTGTAGCCTTGAGGTAATAAACACTCATTTACTATCTCACAGTTCTGTAAAATCAGAAGTCCAGGTACAGCGTGGCTTATCCAGTTGTTGTCTTAGATTCTTATAGGCCAGTCAAGGTGTCGGCGTGGCTGCCTTCTGTTCCAGAGAACCTGAGAAAGAATCAGCTTTTAAGCTTCTTGTTGGTGGGTTATTGGTTCAAATCAGTTCCTCACAGCTGTAGAACTGTCTGTTTCCTTCCTGGAAGTGAACTGAAAGTTTCTCAAAGCCAGCAATGGCTGGTCAGCATCCCTTTTTTCTTCTCTCTGCCTCCACTTTTACCTCATTTCTTCTTTTCTTTCCTCCTCTCTTTCTCAGGGCTTGTAGGACTACACTGACATTCCCCAGATAATCCAGAAAAAAACCTCCTTTTATAGAATCAGCTGATTAGTAGCCTTAAATACATCTGAAAAGTCCCTTTATAGCAGTACCTAGATTAGTGTTTGACTGAGTCAACAGGGACAGGAAACTTGTGGGAACAGCTTTAGAATTCCACCTACTACAAAGGATTATTTTAGCTTCCTATATAAGCTCTCTAGAGAGCAAACACTCTGTGATATACTGAAATAATTTTTTTCTGCTTTATATGGTCATTATTATTCCTTTTTATTATTAAAGAAAACAATGTTTCTTCACTTGTGAAATACCTAAGGGTCTTTTTTAAACAATCATATTACCTTCTTTGTTTACTTATAGATATTTATTGTCATTTTGATTAAATATGTAACCAGATTTTCTTCCCTCAGGCAACCATGATTCTGATTTGGAAACTAAATATCCAAATTTCCTTTTATAATATCTTTTTTTTTTTTTTTACTATCAAGTTCATAAAATCCGATCCTAATATAATAAAAAATAAATGAAAATTTTTAGGGTGTCTTTTGCACCTAAAACTCAGAGATTCTCCAGAAGATATCTGATAATTTACAGAGATTTGTTGCTTCATCTTATAAAGAGAGGAGTGCTAAGAGTAATTAGTTTTTGTGTTTTGGCCTTGCAGCATGTGAGATTTTTGTTTCCTGACCAGGGATTTAACCTGAGTCCCCTGCAGTGGAAACACGGAGTCTTAACCACTGGACAGCTAGGAAAGTCCCTAGTGTTTTGTTCTGTTTTGTTTTGTTTCACTGCAGATGGTGACTGCAGCCATGAAATTAAAAGACGCTTACTCCTTGGAAGAAAAGTTATGACCAACCTAGATATCATATTCAAAAGCAGAGACATTACTTTGCCGACTAAGGTCCGCCTAGTCAAGGCTATGGTTTTTCCTGTGGTCATGTATGGATGTGAGAGTTGGACTGTGAAGAAAGCTGAGCACCAAAGAATTGATGCTTTTGAACTGTGGTGTTGGAGAAGACTCTTGAGAGTCCCCTGGACTGCAAGGAGATCCAACCA
>SJYX01019751.1:212209-227109 GCA_006410675.1 Oreotragus oreotragus | reverse complement strand
TGAGTCTGAGTGAACTCCGGGAGTTGGTGATGGACAGGGAGGCCTGGTGTGCTGTGATTCATGGGGTCGCATAGAGTCGGACATGACTGAGCGACTTGAATGAACTGAACTGAACTGATAGGTATTTTGTTTTAAGCTTTTCCTTCCATCTAACTTTATTATATTTTGCATGCCCCAGAAACAGCCAAATTTCATGTCGGTTGATTATTCTTGATATGAACTCTTATCAGAATTCTCACATTTGAAAATTATGGGTAATAAATTAATTACAGTCATTTTAAGTCTCTGTCATCTACAGATTCATAACAATGTATAACAATTTAGTAGAATCTGCTTTTGTAAATTGTAATGAAACACTTTAAATGTTATAATATTATTCTTACTGATTCTTCCCCCAAATCATGGAAAACTCACAGTTCAGAAATTTCTATTCAGTCTTCTTATTCTGCATGACAGTATAACAATTTGCATCAAAACATGGAAACCTCACAATTCAGAAACTTCTATCCAGTCTTCTTATCTTTCATAGAAATATAAGATTTATATAAGTTCAATAAGAAGTTGTCCTCCTTTTTAGCAGAATATAATTGGAAAAATTGATTATGCAGTCAAAACCTTGCCCAGAATGTCATATTTGAGAATAAAGGCTGGTTTAATCAGGTATGACTAGCAGCTTTTAAGGAACTAAAGTTGATTCTAAGGAACTAACGCTTTCAAAGATTTCTTGGGAAAGTTGACTTGATATTTGACTTACAGGGTTCAGCTTACAAGTTAGTAAGGAGGATCCCTACTTGGCAGGTAAGGATTCTGTAAGGACAGGTAAGGGATGTTTGAGTATTCCAAGAAAAGTTCACCCAAATTCATAGGTACTACAAGTGAATCTTGTTTTGCTGGCTTATCTTTTTATGTTTACCTTAAAACAGTTAATAATGAGGCAAACATGTAGAAATCATATAGATGTTCTATAGATTAATTTCCAGCTTACCACAATGTGGTACCATAGTGACATAAAATCAAAACCAAAATCAGCAACAGAAACAAACGCCCTCAAATCTTTTAGTTTGTGGAAGGATAAAGTGCATGCTACTGCTGCTAAGTCGCTTCAGTCGTGTCCGACTCTGTGCGACCCGGTGGAATACATTAATTAGTAAACCAGGACTGTCCCCAGTGGGAAATATGTGACAAAAGTATAATACCAAAAACAATTTTTGATGTAGGGTTTTTAATATGAGCAGGATTCCATTTTCTAGTAAGGTTCTTGATTGGTGCATTAAATCTTCTCTAAGGCAAATTATTGTGATGAGAAAATGCTGCCTTAATTCATTTACATAGTCATGAAATGAAATGGTCTTGAGAATGGACACCGAGAAGGGCCATGAGNTGTAGGGTTTTTAATATGAGCAGGATTCCATTTTCTAGTAAGGTTCTTGATTGGTGCATTAAATCTTCTCTAAGGCAAATTATTGTGATGAGAAAATGCTGCCTTAATTCATTTACATAGTCATGAAATGAAATGGTCTTGAGAATGGACACCGAGAAGGGCCATGAGAACACCCCTTTAAGTTTTAATTTCATCTTTGTAAAACAAAGATAAGGTAGAACTCTGTACAAAATGCTGAGAGAATTAATGAGAAAGGCAGGTCAAGAATTTAACGCAGATTAACATAGCACAGGAAAGGCATTACACTTTATCCCCCCCACACACAGGCATGCATGCATGCATGATCATTGCTTCAGCAGTGTCCATCTCTTTGCTTTGCAACCCTATGGACTGTAACCCACCAGGCTCCTCTGTCCATGGCATTCTCCAAGCAACACTATTGGAGTGGGTTGCCATACCCTCCTCCAGGGCATCTTCCTGAACCAGGGATCAAACCTGCATCTCCTGCAAAACCTGCAAGCAGATTTTTTACTGCTAAGCCACTGAGGAAGCACTCACACACACACACACACACTCACATACACACACAATCTATCGCATTATGGTGGTGGCTGTCCTATACATTTCCAGAAGTGATTTAAGAAAGTTGACATACTACCTGATTACTAAAATGACTGAGAAGAGCAAATGATACTCATACAACACATGTATAATCAAAGCCAAGTGTTGCAGAATCTTATTTGGCCGATTCCAAGGCAAAAATCAAACTTAAATTGAAGAAAATAGGAAAAACCACTAGACCATTCAGGTATGGCCTAAATCAAATCCCTTCCAATTATACAGTGGAAGTGACAAGTAGACTCAAGGGAGTAGATCTGACAGACAGAGTGCCTGAAGGAAAATAGATGGAGGTTCGTGACATTGTACAAGAGGCAGTGAACAAGAGCATCCCCAAGAAAAAGAAATGCAAAAAGGCAAAATGGTGGTCTGAGGAGGCCTTACAAATAGCTGAGGAAAGAAGAGAAGCAAAGGCAAAGCAGGAAAGGAAAGGTATATCCAGCTGAACGCAGAGTTTCAAAGAATAGCAAGGAGAAATAACAATGCCTTCCTCAGCAATCAATACAAAGAAATAGAGGAAAACAATAGAATGGGAAAGACTAGAGCTCTCTTCAAGAAAATTAGAGATACCAAGGGAACATTTCATGCAAAGATGGGCTCGATAAAGGACAGAAATGGTAGGGACCTAACAGAAGCAGAAGATATTAAGAAGAGGTGGCAAGAATACACAGAAGGTGTATGGGGATGATCCGGAGGGATGATGGGGGGTGGGAGGAGGGAGGGGGATTCATGTTTGGGAGTTCATGTACACCCGTGGTGGATTCATGTCAATGTATGCCAAAACCAGTAGAGTACTGTAAAGTAAAATAAAATAAAATTAAAAAAAATAAAAAATCTTTACAACTCAGATAATCACAATGGTGTGATTACTCACCTAGAGCCAGACATTCTGAAATACGAAGTGAAGTGGGCCTTAAGAAGCATCCCTATGAACAAAGCTAGTGGAGGTGATGGAATTCCAGCTGAGCTATTTCAAATCCTGAAAGATGATGTTGTGAAAGTGCTGCACTTAATATGCAAGCAAATTTGGAAAACTCAGCAGTGACTGGAAAAGGTCAGTTTTCATTCCAATCCCAAAGAAAGGCAATGCTCAAACTACCTCACAATTGCACTCGTCTCACATGCTAGCAAAATAATGCTCAAATTTCTCCAAGCCAAGCTTCAGCAATACGTGAACTGTGAACTTCCAGATGTTCAAGCTGGATTTAGAAAAGGCAGAAGAACCCAAGATCAAACTGCCAACATCTGTTGGATCATCACAAAAGCAAGAAAGTTCCATAAAAATATCTACTTCTGCTTTATTGACTATGCCAAAGGCTTTGACTGTATGGATCACAACAAAATGTGGAAAATTCTTTAAAAAGATGGGAATACCAGACCCCATGACCTGCCTCCTGAGAAATCTGTATGCATGTCAAGAAGCAATAGTTAGAACTGGACATGGAACAACAGACTGGTTCCAAATCAGGAAAAGAGTATGTCAAGTCTGTATATTGTCACCCTGCTTATTCAACTTATATGCAGAGTACATCATGAGAAATGCTGGGTTGGATGAAGCATAAACTGCAATTAAGATTGCCAGGAGAAATATCAATAACCTCAGATATGCAGATGACACCAACCTTATGGCAGAAAGCAAAAAAGCACTAAAGAGCCTCCTGATGAAAGTGAAAGGGGAGAGTGAAAACATTGTCTTAAAACTCAACATTCAGAAAATTAAGATCATGGCATCCAGTCCCATCACTTCATGGCAAATAGATGGGGAAGCAATGGAAACAGTGACAGACTTTATTTGGGGGGCTTTCAAAAATCACTGCAGATGGTGGCTGCAGCAGAAATTAAAAGGCACTTGTTCCTTGGAAGAAAAGCTATGACCAACATAGATAAGCATATTTAAAAGCAGAGGCATTACTTTGTCAAGAAAGGTCCATCTAGTCAAAGCTATCGTTTTTCCAGTAGTCATGTATGGATGTGAGAGTTGGACTATAAAGACAGCTGAGTGCCAAGAACTGATGCTTTAGAATTGTGGTGTTGAAGAAGACTCTTGAGAGTCCATTGGACTTCAAGGAGATCCAACCAGTTAATCCTAAAGGAATCCAGTCCTGAATATTCATTGGAAGAACTGATGCTGAAGCTGAAGCTGAAACTGCAATAGTTTCGGCACCTGATACGAAGAACTGACTCATTGGCAAAGACCCTGATGCTGGGAAAGATGAAGGCGGGAGGAGAAGGGGATGACAGGAGATGAGCTGGTTGGATGGCATCACTGGACATGAGTTTGAGTAAACTCCGGGAGTTGGTGATGGTCAGGGAGGCCTGGTGTGCTGCAGTCTGTGGGGTCGCAAAGAGTCAGACATGACTGAGTGGCTGAACTGAACTGAAGTGAAAGGTGGACAAACAAGAAATGGAGTATATTAAGTTTTTGGTTTGGGAACCACATTTGTCTCTCTTTGACTGCTCTCAAATTGGAAGCAGGAGCACAAAATAAGGAAGTTGACATTCACTGACCTAGCTCTGATTTCTCTGGCTGATGGTTGCATAAGTTATGGGTAGGTTCTATTGTCATGTATGGTCTGTCCATGTCCATTTGCAAGTTCACTCTTTCACTGGGTGGCTAATTATATTGTTTGTAGAGCCTATTGTGTTTTCAAATTGAAATTGCTACAGAAGCAGAGAAATGCTTTAAGAAACAAATGTTGGTTCCTAAGCAAAGACATTTGTGAGAAAAGAAAAATCAGATAAATAATAGACCTGTCTCAAAATATCACATTAGACCCCTTGGTAACATTATTGATTTAGATGGAAAGTTTTGCTTGCAAATGTTTATTGAAGTAATACAGACTGACTGTTGTTTGTTTTCAAAACTTGATCACATTATAGAATTTGCTCTCCTTGTATTAAGGAGACATCTGTTAGAGTTCTGTTGATCCCTCATTGGTTTAAACCTTGGAATTTAAATTTGTTGCAGTTGGTGTAAGATGGGAAAGCATATTCCACAAGGAGATATTGTGTAGACTCAAAGGAATATTCAATTCTGCAGAGTCCTGAGAGACAAGTGCCTTCAGATTGAGATACACTGCACCCCTAAATTGTATCTGCATCCCAGACATTCTTGATTGCCTTTCCTTCCAATTCAGTTGAGGCATCCCTTCAGGAAAGTCAAACCTGTCTACTCTTCTCACCTCCTTTGAATTAGCCCACTTTCCTTTAGAAACTTTTTTCACTTTCTACCAGTTTCTCACCATCAACTTTTAAACTTATTTAATTATTACTCTTCTAAAAACAAATAAATACTCTTTTGGCTATATTTTCTTATAAACATCTTTCCTCTGCACCATGAAAGAATAGTCACTGTTTGTCCCCACTTATTTCTCTTTCACTTACTCTTCACTCTTTTCCAATCTAATTTTTATTCAGCCAACTATAGTTTTTCCAGTAGTTATGTACCGATGTGAGAGCTCAACCCTAAGGAAGGCTGAGCACTGAAGAATGGATGCTTTCAAATTGTGATGCTGGAGAATACTCTTGAGAGTCACTTGGATAACAAGGAGATCAAACCAGTCAATCCTAAAGTAAATCAACACTGAATATTCATTGGAAGGACTGATGCTAAAGCTGAAACTGCAATACTTTGACCACCTGATGCAAAGAGCCAACTCACTGGAAAAGACCCTGATGCTGGGAAAGATTGGAGGCAGGAGGAGAAGGGGATGACAGAGGATGGGATGGGTGGATGGCATCACTGACTCAATGGACATGAGTTTGGGTAAACTCTGGGAGATAGTGAAGGACAGGGAAGCATTGCATGATGCAATTCATGGGGTAAAGGAGCGTCAGACATGACTTGGCAGCTTAACAACAACAGCAGCCCTAATATTGCTTTTTTCTGCAGAAAAAAATATAAAACATTTCCACCAGGTTTTTCCTTTTTTTCTGATTTATTGTATCTTTCTGCTTCCTTTCCTTTTCTTCATCATGGTCTATCTTCAAACGCATACAACTTAATTCAGAAATCTGGATCTTGGTCCTCTTCCCATTGTACAGTAGTTATTCCTGAAAAGTATGGTTTGCCCTTGGACTTCAACTATTGAAACTGAAATGTTGTTGACCCCATTAACTACATCTCTAGCTTGGAACTCTCTCCAAAGTATGTATTCTTTTTTAAAATTTTTATTTACTGAAGTATAGTTAATTTATAAGGTTGTGTTAATTTCTAGTGCATAACAAACTGATTCTGTTTTATACTGCATCAGGTAATCCCACACTTCCAGTCCATCTTTCCCCACTATCTCTTTCCCTTGGCAACCACCAGTTCATTCTGTATGTCTGTGAGTCTGTTTCTGTTTCATAGATAAGTTCATTTATGTCATATTTGAGATTCTACATATAGGTGATATTTTGTAGAAATCAGTAATTGAGAAATCAAGCACCACACTCAGAGAGTTGTAGAACTCAGGTTTGTTACACTGGTGGGCCCAGAGAAGTTAACATTCCAAGCTCTGAGCCCTGAACAAAGGGGTTACAGAGTTTTTATAGACAGACTATAGTGGGCAACACTAGCTGCTAATAGACTCGTTTAAACTAAGGGATTTCACATGTGGGAACAGCAGTCAAGATGGGAAGGGGAATGCCTGATCTTTACACAGACAGGCATGATTAAGCAGGTTTGCAGGGCCTGGGAAATTGCAAACAGCCCAACAAGGGTGAGTGAGTTAAGCTCCAGTTCCTGTATTGTAAGTCCCCACTTTCTGAGACTACATGACCTACATGATCCAGACTTTGCAAGGAGCAAGCTGAGTTACAGAGGCAGAACAAGCAGGAGGTTATGTGAAATTTTAACTTTTCCTCTTCAATATCATATAGTTTTTCTCTTTCTCATTTTGATTTACTTCACTTAGTATGATAATCTCTCAGTCCATCCATGCATGCATGTTCAATTGCTAAGTCATGCCCAACTATTTGCGACCTCATGGACTGTAGCCTGCCAGACTTCTCTGTTCATGGGATTTCCCAGGCAAGAATACTGGAGTGGGTTTCTGTTTTCTCTTCCAGGGGCTCTTCCCAATCCAGGGATCAAACCCAAGTCTCTTGCATTGGCAGGTGGATTCTTTACCAGTGAGCCACCTGGAAAGCCCCATAGGTCAATCAACTAGCTACAATGGTATTATTTTCTTCTTTTTAATGGATGAGCAGTATTCCACTGTATATATGTACCACATCTTCTTTATCCATCCAAATGTCAATGGACATCTGCATTCCTTCCATATCTTGGCTATTGTAAATAGTGCTACAAGGATCAAGGTACATATATTTTTTTCAAATTATAGTTTTGTCTGGATACATGCCCAAGGATGAGATTGCAAGATTATATGACAACTCTATTTTTAGTTTTGTGAGGAACAGCCATAATGTTTTCTGTAGTGACTGCACCAATCTACATTCCCAATAACAGTATAGGAAGATTCCTTTTTCCCATACCTCTCCAGCATTTGTTTGTAGACATTTTAATGATGGCCTTTCTGACTTATGTGAGGAGGGTACTTCATTGTAGTTTTGATTTGCATTTCTCTTGATGAAAGTGAAAGACGAGAGTGAAAAAGTTGGCTTAAATCTCAACATTCAGAAAACGAAGATCATGGCATCCAGTCCCATCACTTCATGGGAAATAGATGGGGAAACAGTGGAAATAGTGTCAGACTTTATTTTTTTCGGCTCCAAAATCACTGCAGATGGTGATTGCAGCCATGAAATTAAAAGACACTTACTCCTTGGAAGCAAAGTTATGACCAACCTATACAGCAAGTTAAAAAGCAGAGACATTACTTTGCCAACAAAGGTCCGTCTAGTTAAGGCTATGGTTTTTCCAGTGGTCATGTATGGATGTGAGAGTTGGACTGTGAAGAAAGCCAAATGCTGAAGAATTGATGCTTTTGAACTGTGGTGTTGGAGAAGACTCTTGAGAGTTTCTTGGAGTGCAAGGAGATCCAACCAGTCCATCCTAAAGGAGACCAGTCCTGGGTATTCATTGGAAGGACTGATGCTGAAGCTGAAACTCCAATACTTTGACCATGCGAATAGGTCAACTCATGCACAGGGTTGACTCATTGGAAAAGACCCTGATGCTGGAAGGGATTGGGGGCAGGAGGAGAAGGGGACGACAGAGGATGAGATGGCTGGATGGCATCACCGACTAGACAGACATGAGTTTGGGTAAACTCCGAGAGTTGGTGATGGACAGGGAGGCCTGGCATGCTGTGATTCATGGAGTCACAAAGAGTCGGACATGACTGAGTCACTGAACTGAAGTAAAATGATTAATTAGTGATGTTGAGCATCTTTTCATATGTCAAAGGCAATTTTTATTCTTGTCAATATTTTCATGTTCGTGTTACACATTAGATAAAACATTTTATGTGTTCTTAAACCTATGAAAGCAATTCCTGTGTTTTCTTCAGAGTTTTTGTCTACAGGTTACTGATTCTGCAGATGCAGGTTATTGTGCTGGAGGCTAAACCATGGGCAACTGCCCTCCATGTGTGGATTCTGTGTAAGTTATGGTCATGGAAGGCCATATCTGAGGGTGATGAAAACCCAATAGGTAAAATGAGGCACAACCATGTACCTTAACATCTTATTTTTTCAATGACTTGTTTTTATTTAAGCACCGACTAATTCTTATTTATCTAATCTTTTTATTTTAAAAATAAATAATCATGATTATAATTCTGTTTTTTTTTATTGCAAAGCTTTAAACTACTCTAATTATAATATATTATATTTCATGAATTACTATTTTTTATGTTTTCTTTTGTGATCATTCTTATGAAATGAAAGAAAAATGTATGTGATTTTTTTAATGGAATATTTTTAGAGCAGTTTCAAGTCACAGAAAATTGAGCAGAAAGTACAGAGAACACTTATATACCCTCATCCTCACAAATGCAAAGCCTCCACTACTATCAACAGCCTACCCCTAAGTCGTACATTTTCTACAACCAATGAACCTATATCGACCTAGCTGACTATATTTATGTGGATCTATTATTATACTTTGGGCTCTTTTCTCTGCTTCATCAATTGATCAGTCTTTTGTTTTTTAATCAATATCATACTATCATTACTGTAGCTTTATAGTAAGTTTTAAATCTAGTATTATTTTCCTACTCTGAACTCCTCCTTCAATAGTGTGTTAGCTATTCTGGGTTTCTATATAAACTTGAGAATCAGCATATCAATATATACTAAACAAATTGCTGGAATTTTGACCAGAATTTTGCTGAGCCCAGAGATCAAGTTTGGAAGAACTGACATCTTGACAACATTGAGCTTTTCTATCCATGGAATATCTGTCCATTAACTTAGTCCTTTGTTTTCACTCATTTGTATTTTAAAGTTTCCCAGTATAGATCTTGTACATATTTTGTTAGATTCATGTCTAAGTATTTCATTTTTGATGTTATAATATAAATGTATTATGTGTTTGATTTCAAATTCCCCTTGTTCATTACTGGTTCACAAAACAGGTGGCTTTTGCTTTTTTAGCTTTCCTGTTACATAGGTTCAAAATAAAAATATAATAACCAGTGACACTTACCCTTTTTTTTCAGTAAATATCTGCACTCAACAAAAGTGAAAGTGAAAGAAAGTGAAGTTGCTCAGTCATGTCCGACTCTGTGACCCCATGGACTGTAGCCTACCAGGCTCCTCTGTCCATGGGATTTTCCAGGCAAGAATACTGGAGTGGGTGGCCATTTCCTTCTCCAGAGGATCTTCCCTACCCAGGAATTGAACCTGGGTCTCCCGCATTGTAGGCAGACACTTTACCATCTGAAGCACTAGGGAAGTCCATCTGCACTCAACAAAACTGAAACTTAAAACATGAGAAAATGAGCCTTAGTTTCCTCCTTTCCACTTTCTACAAGTCAACTGAAATTGAATGGGTATCATTATTCTTAAATGGATAATGAAGAAGCTCAAAAAAGGAATCTGAAAATTTATATACTAAAAATTATTTTTCAAGGAAAATTCTTGAAGAATTAATGCCTATATTTCACTTGAAAAAAATAGAACACTTCACTGGTCTATGTGGGACTGTATCTGCCAGGGCATTATTCTTCAGTCAGGGAAGAAATAACTCCTTTAATCCTTTCTATATGTGCCATTGACAATGGACCCTCAAAGGAATGCATTTCTCAACATAGATAAAAATTATAATATCAGTCAAAAGACTGACATGTTGGTTGGCTTAGAAAGGTTTATTATTCAATTTGAGATACTCTTGGTAATTATTGATGCCAAGCCATATGCTCAGACTCTTATCATATTTGGAATCTGAGAGGTATATCTTGCAGGAGATGTGAAATTAAAGCTCATGTGTATGAATTTAACCTTCTCTCTTTAAATGTGCAACAGCTTGACAAGGCAGAGTCTTCAAATGTCTGACAAGAAATCAAATTATTATAGATGATTCACACATCCTTCACCTGCAGACCTCAGAACCTCATGAGGAGCCTACCTGTAGCTCTTAGGTTGCTCAAAACTAATAAAATGGCTTTTACTTTTAGGTCTAGCATAAGGTATTATTCCCACAAGGCTGAGATTTTTGTGAATGCCACTGTTATCACTTACCCACATGAAAAGCAAAGCCTGGAATAATGAGTTAACTCATAATACAATGCAGTTATTAGTTTAGACCTTCTCTTTTCTTTCGAGCGTTTGATGAAATCTAATGAAATACTCAAATCCAAGTCCTGTGGAATTCCAACACCTTCCTCAAAAGTTGTGAAATTTCCCAGATGAATTAAGATCTCATGGTCTTTTTGACCAAGAACTTCTGCTTTGTTTCATAGATTACTTTATATTGATAATCCACATAGATTAACTCATTAATAAAAGTTTCCTTCATTAGTTTCAATAACCATATAAATACAATTAGTCAGCAAATGAAATAATAATGCTTCTACATAAATATGGGGCTATAAAATATGAAAATGACCAACTGGACATCTTGGAAGTGCAAAATGACATTAAAATAAAAATACAGATAAACAGGTAAACCTCAAATTATGAGATGAACAGAAGATTAGTAGAGGCAATTGATAGTATAATTCCTAATGTTATAATTTGTTCTGAAATGAAGTTTTACTTACTTTGGCTGGCATGAGAGCTACTTTCTGAACACAGTGCAGTGACATCATGAAACAAAAAGGTACATGAAAGAGGCATTAAGAGAGACTGAGAATGTCCACTGAGATGAACCAAATAAAAATTAGTGAAGTTCCAGAAGCATAATAGTAAAGAGAGGGGAATTATTTAATTTCATTTTCCTGATTCAAAAATAGAATCTACCAGTGACTTTTGAAATTACTACATTCCTCTGCCCTTACCCAGGTCATCTTGTTCAGATGAGAGAATCAATAAAATTGTTCTTCCTTTCACATTCTTTCACCTCTCCCTTTGAGTTTTCACTGAATATGTCAATTCTACATTGTCAAGACATATTTTTCTTATGTCCGGGTTCAAGTCTCCATATTTGTTTTTGTATAAAAACTAATATATACAAGTTTTATTGCCAATGTTTTTGCTTTATTTTGCTAGTAAGTTTCGATTAGAAGAAATTTATTCTCCAAGAGTTTCTTCAAGTAGTATTCACAGGGAAAATATCCTTTGATTTTTTGCATGTTTAAACCTATCAGTTAGACTGGTTGTATAATTTTAGGTTCATGCTAAGTATAAAAGTTATTTTAAAATGTAGTATTTCAGCAATAGTAAATAACATTATATTAAGACATATCAATCCATTTATTCATTCATTCAAAATATAGTTTGAAGACTCTGCCTCCCAATGCACAAGAGGGTGGGTTTAATCCCTGGTTGGGGAGCTAAGATCCCACATGTTTTGTGGCCAAAAAAAATCAAAGCATAAAACAAATCTAATACTGTAACCAATTCAATAAAGATACACACACACACACATATATTCCTGGTGGCTCAGATGGAAAAGAATCTACCTGCAATGCAGCGGACCCAGGTTCAGTCAGGAAGATCCCCTGGCAAAGGAATGGCAACCCACTCCAGTATTCTTGCCTGGGAAATCCCATGGACAGAGGATCCTGGAGGGCTACAGTCCATGGGGTCACAGAGTTGGATACAACTGAGCAACTGAGCATGCAGGCATGCACACACACAGATATATATATATATATATAGATAGATAGATTTTTTTTTTGAGTACCCACTCTAATGGCATCCCTGTAATAAAAATGGAAAACATAGACAAGGAAAATATATCAGTCTTTTTAATGAAGACAGAGTATAGTAAAGAGGACATAATTAAATAAAGACAATTATGAGCAAGTTATCTTCTTCTAAAGTAAATGGTCTGAAGGAAAGAAATTCAATTCTCTCAGATTTTACAGAGGAACTCAAACATAGCCAGTAAAGACTTCCCCAAAATTTTTATTTTATATTGGACTGTAGTTATTTTACATTGTTGTATTAGTTTCAGGTGTACAGCAAAGTGTTTCAGTTATACATATACATATATCTCTTCTTTTGCAAAGTATTTTCTCAGTTAGGTTATTACAGAGTGTTGAACAGAGTTTCCTGTGCTCTATTGTAGGTCCTTGATGGTCATCCATTTTAAATATTGTAGTGTATACATGTCAGTTCCAATCTATCCCTCTTCCCCACACCCTTCCCTCTGGTAACCATAAGTTTGTTCTTTTAATCTGTGACAAAATATGGAATGCTTCATGACTTTGTATGCCATTCTTCCACAGGGGCCATGTTAACTCTGTATGGTTTCAAGCACTAAAGAGCTTGGACTGAAACTCCAAGACAAAAATAGCAGGGTGGTCAGCAGGAATGAGCATTAACTGTGCGGGTGATACCATCTTCAGGTGAAACACCATACACAAAGCCTCGTGGTGGAGAAGGTGTGAACACCTGGAGAGAAGGCCCTTTGGCTATGGGAGCAGGAGATGGAGGGGAAGCGCTGGATGAGGTTGGAAAGCCAGGCATGGTCCTGGACATCCAGGGCCTTAGAGACTGTGAAAAGATGTTGGTATTTATCCTGAGATCAATGAGAAATAAGAATAATGTGTGTGTATATGTAGGAGGATAAAATTATTAGATTTGTGTCATGAAAAGAATCTGGCTTCAGTCTGAAGAAAATAGAGAGAGAGAGCTCAGTTGACATGAGGAATCCAGTTAGCAGCAATCTCAGGTAGCCTTGGCCTACAGTGGCTTGAAGCAGGATTTTGGTTCCTGGCCAGAGATAGAGGCTGGGTCATGGTGCTGAAGGTATCAAATCCTAGCCACTAGACCAGTGTGGTGACAAGGCCCTGGCCCTTCAACTTTGCAGAAAAAAGAATTCCCACAAAGACAAAAAGTAGTGAAATAAGTAAAGTGTTTATTAGGAGGAAAGAAGAGTACAGTACATGTGGATGGACACACAGGCAGACACAGAGAGAGAGAGAGAGCTGAGCCCTCTTGGTAGCTTCAGTCACTTCTATGGGGCATTTCTCCCGGGTTTCCTTTGGCCAGTCATTATGATTTCCCTGGTTCAGAGTCTGTATTTGGTTTATCTCAGAGTCCTCCCATGTGCTTATGCATCTCTCAGCCAAGATGGATTCTACCAAAGAGGCCTATGGGTATTTAACATCACTGAACATCACTCCCCTTTTGACCTCCAAGGAGCCTTTTTGCTCATGTATAGTCAGGGACATCTCTTGACTTTGAGAATGAGAAATATGTGATCTCTTATATTCTTCTGGGAAGGTCTCCATCTTCTCCCTCGATTGTCCTTCTATTTTTGTCTTGGAGTTTCAGTCCACAGAGAACAACTCCAGCTATTTGCCCCAGCAGTCCATCTATCTCTTGTTTCAGTACGGTTAAAGATAAAGCAAGGACAGTTTTCTGGCCTGGAAAATCCCATGGATAGAGGAGCCTGGCAGGCTACAATCCATGGGGTTGCAAAAGATTTGGACACAGCCCAGAACTAAGTAACAACAACAATGACTATTTACTTTGCAATGGTAGCAATTGGCGAATGAAATAAATTAGCATGAGAGCTAAGAAGTGACTGAAAAGGGACTTAATGATTGAATTAAGTACAATTTACAGAAAATCCTATAACAGAGATAGGAAACTGATAACCACCAAGATAGGCACCTAAGAGTTGGGTCAACTTAGCAGATGATACTTTGATACTTGAGGTGACAGTTAAGGAATCTGAACAATGCAAAATTACATTTGTGTTATCTGGGTCTCTATCAAAGTTTAACATATTCTATTTAGTTTTCTCATTTATTTTTCACAGATGAGCTTTTAAAAATTTCTCTACTGGAAGCTGCTCTTCTAGAAGTGAAGCAACTGCTGTTCAGTGAGTAATTTCTAACAGTGTGATATTCGCTGCAAATATTTAGAGAATCACATGGCTTGAGTGCCTGTGACAACTTGGCTTACTGTTGACTCTTACTGCATACTTTGGTAGCTCACATCTCCTCTGTGCATCTGCAGGGCTCTAGGACCTACCATGTAGAATAAGATTCAACATGGATTAAATGATAGAGTTTATTAAAGTTATAAGAGTTACTTTTATAGCCATTGATTCTATGTTGTTCAGTGTTTTCCAAGCAGATGTTCAATTAAAGTGGTCACATTTTTAAACACATAAGAGATATACAAATATGTTTGCATGTTTGAATCAATAGCACTTGAGTTTAAAAATGAGCCAATAATTTATTTCTGACACTAGGCAGTTGTCAAGCAATATTAATGTCTATAAATCAACAGATGAGCACAGAAGAATTGCATTAAGCCCTGTGACACAGATGGCAGTGTAATGAGGTCCATCTTTCATCAGCTTAACTAAACACCTCCCATTCCTAATGTCTCT
>SJYX01019751.1:183646-208327 GCA_006410675.1 Oreotragus oreotragus | reverse complement strand
TAACCACCAAGATAGGCACCTAAGAGTTGGGTCAACTTAGCAGATGATACTTTGATACTTGAGGTGACAGTTAAGGAATCTGAACAATGCAAAATTACATTTGTGTTATCTGGGTCTCTATCAAAGTTTAACATATTCTATTTAGTTTTCTCATTTATTTTTCACAGATGAGCTTTTAAAAATTTCTCTACTGGAAGCTGCTCTTCTAGAAGTGAAGCAACTGCTGTTCAGTGAGTAATTTCTAACAGTGTGATATTCGCTGCAAATATTTAGAGAATCACATGGCTTGAGTGCCTGTGACAACTTGGCTTACTGTTGACTCTTACTGCATACTTTGGTAGCTCACATCTCCTCTGTGCATCTGCAGGGCTCTAGGACCTACCATGTAGAATAAGATTCAACATGGATTAAATGATAGAGTTTATTAAAGTTATAAGAGTTACTTTTATAGCCATTGATTCTATGTTGTTCAGTGTTTTCCAAGCAGATGTTCAATTAAAGTGGTCACATTTTTAAACACATAAGAGATATACAAATATGTTTGCATGTTTGAATCAATAGCACTTGAGTTTAAAAATGAGCCAATAATTTATTTCTGACACTAGGCAGTTGTCAAGCAATATTAACGTCTATAAATCAACAGATGAGCACAGAAGAATTGCATTAAGCCCTGTGACACAGATGGCAGTGTAATGAGGTCCATCTTTCATCAGCTTAACTAAACACCTCCCATTCCTAATGTCTCTTCCCTTACAAAAGTGAGCTTCGGAATGACATGTGTACAAGTGAATTTCCTACTTAACAGCTGCTGAGGAGTGAGTACTGACAGTAAACAGCCAGATGGTTATTAGACAGATCTCTTGCATGATTCAAGTAGAATGACAACTNATTATTTTAAAATTTAGTGCCTGCATCCTGTCAGATTCAGGAGACCATATTAACTAACTCTGCCCACAGAAATCCAACTTAGCCATTTTCAGTGAGAAGCAAGACAGAGGCCATTGGGCACTTCAGTTACTCCATCACCATAATCCTTCACAGTGTACAAGTCTGATTTAGACACTGTGTTATCCTTGCAAGCTTGCTTGGCAAGCACAGACACAGACGGAGGGGATGGTTCGGGTAGTTTTTACCAGTGGTCTCAAAGCATCTTCAAGGGCACCTTTAAACTCTTTTATTTTTTTTTTTCAATTGACAAGATTTCTCCATTTATACATCTTTCAGGCATATGAAGACTGTTATCTAAACTATGTTCTTTTTATAATTTATCTAGATTTAAAGTGTTGCTCCTGGGACTTCTCTATCGCTCCAGTGGCTAAAACTTCACACTCCCAGTGCAGGGGGCCCAGGTTTGATCCCTGGTAAGGGAAAAAGATCCTACATACTGCAACTAAGACATGGCACAACCCAAAAATAAATAAATATTAAAAGGAATAAGCATTGCTCCTTATTTTTTTCCTGGTTAATGGGGTAGAATTTTATGTTTTATTGCTGTGAGGTATCTGAGCTGCCCTCCTCTGCTCACTGACCCCAAAGCTGTGTGAATCCTGGAATCCCAAAAGGAGGCCTGAGCTCTTCCTGACTCCTGATCCCTGAGCTCTGTCAATTGGATGTTTCTGAAGCAAGAGGATCTCAGATCACTTAGAATTCATGGATGTCACATAAAAAGATGCTCAACATTGCTAATAATTTTTAGAGAAATGCAAATCAAAACTACAATGAGATATCATTTCACACCAGTCAATATGGCCATCATCAAAAAATCTACAAACAGTAAACACTGGAGAGAGTGTAGAGGAAAGGGAGCCCTCCTACACTGGTGGTGGGAATGAAATTGGTACAGCCATTATAGAGAACAGTATGGAGTTTCCTTTAAAAAATTAAAAATAGAGCTACCATATGACCTGGCAATCCCAGTCCTGGGCATATAGCCAGAGAAAGACATGGTTTGAAAGGACACATGCACCTCAGTGTTCACTGTAGCGCTGTCTACAATAGCCAAGACCTGGAAGTAACCTAAATGTCCATCGAGAGAGGAATGGATAAAGAAGATGTGGTACATGTATACAGTGAAATATTATTCAGTCATTAAAAAGAATTAAATAATGCCATTTGCAGGAACATGGATGGATTGGAGATTGTCACACTCAGTGAACTAAGGAAGAAAGAGGAAGACAAATATCATATGATATCACTTACCTGTGGAATCTAAAAAAAATAATACAAATAAACTTATTTACAAAACAGAAACAGACTCATAGGCTTAGAGAATGAACATATGGTTACCGGGGGTGGGTATGCACAATACTATATTTAAAATAGATAACCAACGAGGACCTACTGTATAACACAGGGAACTTTGCTCAATATTCTGAAATAACCTAACAGGAAAAGAATTTGAAAAAGAGCGTGTATGTATAACTGAATCACCTGGTTGTACACCTAAAGCTAACACAGCATTGTTAATAAACTATGCTCCAGAGTAAAACCAAAAAAAAATTTTTTTAAGAATTCATGCAGGGGTCAGGGGCATGGGGGTTATGTGTCCAGCAGGCAGCAAGACTAGTGCAGTGCCCCCTATTGCGCCCATGCCTAGGTAACTATATATTAGGTTGTCCATGGAAAGGATGACCTTGGCGGTGGTCCCAGAAACAGTGTTCCTAGTTCCTGCCTTTTTCCTACACTTCATCCCTAGCTTTCCCATTGATCTTGTGAGTTGTATAATCACATTACAACTAATTTCTTGTGTAGCTCTGGAGACAGTTTCTCTTGTTCATATTAAGAATTCAGTTTCTTTTTTTTTTTCAAATATAGTCTGTAGTTAAGGTGATTTCATCCTTTGGGTCAGCCACAGTTGTTTCTCTGATTTTATACTTTGAGTTTTGGACAGGCATTGTGGCAAATGGACCCTGACTGAGTTAAAAATGTCTTGTTCAAAGACAGTTATGTAAGAAATGTAAGAACCAAGGTTTAGGTTTGGGTCTTCCAACTTCAAGTCTCAATTTTTTCTCTAAATTTGCTAACACAAAAATGATTGTTGTGGGGAAAATATAATAAGATTTATCTTATTCCCTCTTTATAGTATAGTTTTAATGTTTTTCTGTCTGAGCCACCAGGGAAGCCCAAACAAAAATAATCTATAGAAGCTCAATTTCCCACTCTGTCTTTCAGCCAAAACTGCATGTGCTTAACCATCCATAGAAAGGACAAAATATACAATGTAAGGGTATGTAGATGGTTTTCTAGCTAATGTGACTGTAGAAGTAGTTAAGAAATAGAACCAATTTCCTTCTGGACAAAATATAAGCAAAACACACAGCATAAAAAAAAAAAAAAACAGACAGACGTGACGGACTGATGGACTCTTATTTTACTCTTTCGTTTGTTGCTGTTGTTCAGTCCCTCGATCATGTCCGACTGTTTGTGAACCCCTGGACTGCAGCACACCAGGCTTCACTGTCCTTCACCATCTCCCAGAGCTTGCTCAAACTCATGTCCATCAAGTTGGTGATGCCATCCAACCATCTTGTCCTCTGTCATCCCTTTCTTCTCCTGCCTTCAATCTTTCCCAGCATCGGGGTCTTTTCTAATGAGTTAGCTCTTCACACTGGAGAAGGCAATGACAACCCACTCCAGTACTCTTGCCTGGAAAATCCCATGGATGGAGGAGCCTGGTAGGCTGCAGTCCATGGGGTCGCTAGGAGTCAGACATGACTGAGCGACGTCACTTTCACTTTTCACTTTCATGCATTGGAGAAGGAAACGGCAACCCACTCCAGTGTTCTTGCCTGGAGAATCCCAGGGACTGGGGAACCTGGTGGGCTGCCGTCTATAGGGTTGCACAGAGTCGGACATGACTGAAGTGACTTAGCAGCAGCAGCGCTTCACATCAGGAGGCCAAAGTATTGGAGCTTCAGCTTCAGCATTAGTCCTTCCAATGAATTTTCAGGTTTGATTTCCTTTAGGATTGACTTGTTTGATCTCTTTGCATTCCAAGGGACTCTCAAGAGTCTTCTCAAATACCACAGTTCAAAAGCATCAATTCTTCAGTGTTCAGCCTTCTTTAGGGTCCAACTCTCATATCTATATCTGACTACTGGAAAAACCATAGTTTTGACTATACAGACCTTTGTCAGCAAAGTAATGTCTCTTCTTTTTAATATGCTGTCTAGGTTGGTCATAGCTTTTCTTCCAAGGAGCAAGCACCTTTTAATTTCATGGCTGCAGTCACCATGTGCAGTGATTATGGAGCCCATGAAGATAAAGTCTGTCACTGTTTCCATTGTTTCACAACAGGGCCAACATCTCTACTGAAGCACTTGTGTCCCTGAGCCTAAAGCATTCAGCTAAGACATGCCCAGATTCCTGACCCCCAGAACTGTGAGCTAATCAAAGCTTGTTGCTTTAAGCCACTAAATTTGGGGATAATTTATTATGCAGCAATAAAGAATGAACACAGAATTTAAAACACAGTTAGCAGTTCTACCTAAGACTTTCCCTCGCTTTGAGAAATATTGGTTCACTTCACCACGGTGGAATCTACCTTTTAAGGATAAGAATCTTTATTGAAGATTAAAATTTTATACACAGGCCAGGACAGAAAATTAAAACAAATGTATGTGCCTCAGAGAAAATTGAGTCATGCAGAGACAGCTATAAAACAGAAGCCATGGGGAAAATATATAGAGGTTCCAAGTCAAGATATAGCTAGAACATATGTGCTTAATATACACAGTTGAATTTAGGTTTTGTTCTGGAAATTAAATAAACAGAACAAAACAAAACAAAATGAACACTCTGTTGTTCTCTGAGGTTATATGCGTTAGGAAAAAGAATATAAAATCCATCACTTTTGAGGGAAGTAAAAAACTGTATATTTGAAGTGGGCACCAAGCACTTGCATTGTAAAGGTACAGCTTCTTTCTTTCATTCATCTGCTAACTCAGAAGCATCTGCAATTTTATTAATAATTTCAAGAACTATTACAGATTGCTCTTAATTTAAATGTCAACATGTTCTCTCTATCCTCCAGGTTTTTTCCCTCTGTCTCACAATCACATTTATTGCTTGTGCAACCTCTATTTTTCACATTTGAAGAGGCTTTCTGAATTCTGATTTGTCCCTGCATGTACCCCAGTGGCCATGGGGTACATGCTAGTTTCAATTTTCCTCCATGCTAGTTTCAATTCAGGAAATGGTCTGCCATCGTCACCCCTCATAGGAGTGTGAGGACTTTTGTGCCCCACAGGTCACACAAATTCTCATCATAAATAAATAAGCCCTTTTTTGAAGTTGAAACTGCTTTCCTTTAAATGTACAATTCTCTTGACAACCTGCATACAAGAGTATGACTTTAATCTACCACTGGGAAAAGGCAACTATTAATACTTAGAAAATAACACTAAATAGAAAGCCAGAATTGATTTGAACAATAATACATATATGGGTGTCAATTTCATATTCTCTAGAAATGTATTTGTGCCGGGGTCCAGCCCCAGTGGATCCAGGGTGATTTGAAGGTGGGGACGGAGTAGACGTTCTAGAAGAAAAAAACTTAATTACAGATATAGAGAGAGATTAGAAACGGATAGTGTAGTAGGAAAATCAGTGGAGAAAAAGAGGCTGAATAACTTGGTTTATGTGGAATAGAATCCATGCTCCAGATGGGAATTCAGTCAGCAAAACAGGGAGCAAGAAAGAACGACATGGGGGAATCAGTCTTTCCAGAAACTGACCCCATTTCTTTATTTTTCAGGTTTTCTTATATACCTTTTGTTACATATAGGGATGAATACAGAGTCACACGGGGGTCAGCAGTCCTGACCTTTATCAAAATCAGGTGCTTTACATAAAAAAAAGGTCTTAGGGGTTTTACATCATCTTCTGGCCATGAGGCCTGCTGACATTTACAACCCTTTCTTTCTGATAACCAAAAAACTTATTTTTTCCAAGGGTGTTTTTTCTTAAACCAGGCACCACCCTCCAAATTAAGTTGCATTCCTATAGGGTGAGGGTGTAGTGAGTTACAATCAAGAAAGGAATTTATTTAACCTCAGGTTAACATGATCAATCTTAAAGGTTAATACTTATTTCTCCTATATGCTAGTTATATTTATTATAAAGGCAGGGAATATGGAGATTTAGCAGCAAAACATCAGCCCAACAAATGAAAACCCTTTACCAATTTTCCCCTTAAGATCTATTTAGTCTTAAGATAGTGATAAAGTTACATTTTTACATAGCAAGGACACAGTGATTTATAACAAAGTACAGTGATCTATTACAAAAGAGGAAATTCATTAACTCAAAAAGTCTAGTATTGCTAACCTCAAAAACTACTACATTTTCTTTTCTATATTCCAAATACATTGATTAATATATTCCTGGGTGCCTAAGGATGTGGAGGCCTGGCGGCAACCATTGACTCAACAATGAGAAAAGCCCTATGCTAATACTCCAAACTCTCTGTGCTGTTTATGGTTGAGAGGTTGTCACACAAGCTAGTCTGTCAGCAGAAAGGTTTGACCTGAGACACCCTTGTCACACCCAGGGCAGGAAATTAGCAGTAATTGTTGGCACGACAAATGAAAACACCCTTCACCAATATAATTCCTAACCAACCCACTATACTAATAATTTCTAACTTCCCAAAGGAATTTGCCTTTAGTAAGTCCAAAACATCTCATGCCTCTCACAATTGGGGGGCTGTTGTGGCCAGACGAACCTGTACAGGCAGGCCAGATAACCTTCAGAGGAGTTGAAACACTCTTGTTACGCCCAGGAATTTTTATTGACTTGGAGCTGCTCGTTTACTCCTTCTCTGAGAGAACCAGTGGGGACAGCCCCCCATAAAGTCAGAGGTGTAGGTGAGAGCATGAAACAGTAAAGTAGATAGACTCTGATTCTGGGGTTAGATGCTCGGGAACAGGGGGTTTCCTGAGGCTTGATCACGCCTTTGTGTATGCCAAGCCTCCTTCCTCATAACCTTTGCCATGGGCGGAGTTCCTCACACTGGCTTCCGGCATATTTGAACAATGTTTCACACTGAACTTTATTGTCATTTTATTCAGATATTTGGGAATCCCTTCTTAGTATTTATGTTGTTCATTTCTAACTCTTAAAACAAACAAACTGCATGTTTGTGTACATTCCCTTCTCTACAGCTGTTATAATTCAATATAGAGTATTATGTTCTCTTTAGGATGTCAGATAGTTTCAACAAAAAATATTGAAAAAAAAAACTGCAAGGAGATCCAACCAGTCCATTCTGAAGGAGATCAACCCTGGGATTTCTTTGGAAGGAATAATGCTAAAGCTGAAACTACAGTACTTTGGCCACCTCATGCAAAGAGTTGACTCATTGGAAAAGACTTTGATGCTGGGAGGGATTTGGGGCAGGAGAAGAAGGGGACGACCGAGGATGAGATGGCTGGATGGCATCACTGACTCGATGGACGTGAGTCTGAGTGAACTCTGGGAGTTGGTGATTTACAGGGAGGCCTGGCGTGCTGCGATTCATGGGGTCACAAAGAGTCGGAAATGACTGAGCGACTGAACTGAACTAAACTGATAGCCTATTTAAAAGCATAAACAGATGCATAATCTTAAAAGATTGGGACTGACATTGCAAATTTTACCTCTAAAACAACCTCTACAGTTTGACACACAAAATTAAGATTTTGAGTCAATTATGGGAGGGGAATCTAGAATGAAAAGAATGAATCTAGTGCTTAGATTGTAAGCTTCTTAAGGCATGTGAGAGAAATCTGATAAAATTTTGCTCAGGCATAAGAAAGAACATTCTGGTGATTCAAAAGCACTGAGTGGCTTTAAACATTAAAATGTGTAACAATTGGTCCTCTGGAAGAATCTGATGAAACTTATGTCAAGAATATTGACTTTAATCATGTATTCTAGATTTTTATGAAAAAAATAGTTTTGGAAATATTTCAAAGAGCGTTAGACAACTAATGGAATCAAACAAATTTGGTGTTTCCTTTGTGTATTTTGAATTATCCCTGTAATTGCAAATTCCAGGCCCTTCCCAGACACAACAGCTCTTCAATATCTCTGGAATCATCTTCCAAAACTAACTTGAAGCTCAGTTCACACAGGTGAATCATTCTTTATGCACTCACCACCCTGAGTCTCCCAGATATTACCATACAGTGTAACATGAGGACTGCTGTTATCCCATTTCACAGATGGCTAAGTAAAAGCCTGAGGGTTAAGGAATCCAGCAAGATCACTCACACAGTCAGTGAAGGGACCAGAGGCCGATCCATGTTTGTCTATTCCCAATTCTTGGCTCCTATTACCTCTCCACAGGAAGGCCCTGTAATAATCCATTCACACTATGGGGAGCCACCACAGTTGTATTTGGTCAACAGTGATAGCACCGGCCATTTATTTATTGCTACTTCATGCTCCGTGAATTCAATACTTTGCCAAGAAATTCTCCAAACAAAAGTGGGCTGATCACTGTCATTGTGAACCTAAATGGGAAAAGAATCTGGAAAAGAATAGATATACGTATATATATAACTGAATCATTTTGTTGTACACTGGAAACTAACACAAGACTGTTAATCAACTATAATATAAAATATTTTTAAAAAAAAGTCATTGTGTTTCTGTGCTCTGTGATTCATCAAATGATTTAGTCCCATCATTTAGATATTATCACTTGATTTAATTCATTCATTCAGCAAATATGTACAGACCCCCTACTCTGTATCCAATTTTGTATTGATCCTGCAAATGTGATGATAAACCAGAAAGAAATGGCCCTACCCATGTGGAACTTTCATTCTAGCCATGAAGATAACCACAACTCAATAAGTGCCAGTCACTATTTAACTATCATTGTGAAAGGTCTTAGGAAGGAAAAGTGTTGGATGCTAATTAAACATTATTTGGGACATGCAAGCTGTGATAACTTGAGAGTCAAAGGCAATCAATATGAAATTGTGTGGAGTCTAAAAGTGGCTGCAACTTTGTTCATGAACAGGACACACTCCCCAAGTTTTCTCTTATGCTGCCTAGGCTGTTCCAGGCAAGCACTATATTTTGTTTTTCACTTTCTCAGTCATGTCTGACTCTTTGTGACCCCATGGACTGCAGCATGCCAGGATTCCCTATCCTTCACCATCTTCCAGAGCTTGTTCAGACTCAAGTCCATTGAGTCGATGATGCCATTCAATCATTTCATCCTCTGTTGTCCCCTTCTCATGCCTTTAATCTTTCCCAGCATCATGGTCTTTGCCAGTGAGTTGGCTCTTCACATCAAGTAGCCAAATTATTGGAGCTTCAGCTTCAGCATCAGTCCTTCCAATAAATATTCAGGGTTGATTTCCTTTAGGATCAACTGGTTTGATCTCCTTGCTGTCCAAGGAACTCTCAAGAGTCTTCTCCATATAGAAGAATGGGAAAGATTATGTATATCTATTACCGGGAAAATTCAAACTTAAAACATCATAAACAACCCACTAGATGTATAGAAACAACATTTCTGCAGGCTGATCATGACCCATGACTCAGCACTGAGGCACTAATACATGCCCATTCCTGCCCCATGCAGACCTCCTACAATGTGTCTTTGGCTTCATGATTCCCCACTGGCCCAGCAAAAAATTTCCCAGAACTGAAGTGGACTCTGAGAGTCTTATAATCACCCTTCCTTCCTTTCCCTTTCCTAGTGCCAGACTTCCACCAGGATTTGGTGTCTCTCCTTGGCTCCTCTTGTCCTTCCTTCATAGACATTCCCCCAGTATCTCTCACACATTTTATTTCATCTTAGTATTTCTTCTCAGAGGGCCAACACAGACACAGGGGTTAAAGGCAAAATATAGGTTTTCTATTGAAAGAAAAATCATAAACAAATACTGAAATCTGGTTGATTATATGTGTGTTGAAATCTTTAGAAGGACATGTAAATATGTTTGCAATTTACTTTTAAAGGCATCAAAAATAAGATCTGTGATGAATAGAAAAATGGATATCTGAATATACATATAGTAAAATGTTAACAGTAGGATCAAAGTGATAAGTGTATGGGTTTTTTCAAAATTACTGCATATATGGAAATGTATGAGGCTACAAGGGATGGTTGGGAGCAGGTGTGCTCAGGATGAGGCTACAAGGGATGGTTGGGAGCAGGTGTGCTCAGGATGAGTGTACAGCATTGCAGCAGGAACATGACTTGACAGACTTTGCCCAGGGTGTGTGGCAGGGGGCTTCACCATTGTAGGGCCATTGAGACAAAGAGCAAAATCAGAATGCACCAAACATTGCAAATACCAAAGACATTCCCACTGGATTTGGCACTTATTTATAGAGCTTCAGAAGCTGTAAGCAAACCTAGATGTGGGCTAAGTCCATTCTTACATGAAGTGTCCTCACTTCAGGAATCACAGAGGAGATGCCATGACCACGGGTCTGATCATCTGCTCCTGATTCTTGTCTTCCAGGTGTGACTCTCATCCAGCAAGAATAGTGAGAAGAGTCCTTTGATTCACCCACTCTCCCTCCTGTGTACTCTGTCTGGGCTGTCTCACCTGACTCATCAGGTTAGTATGGTGGGTCATCTTTGCACTGGCTCCACCCATCTGATGAGCCTAGCTTGAGGGTAAAGGCTGATTTTCTATTGTATACCCAGGGTTCCCATGGGGATGCCTTAGACTCTTACAGGGCTTCATTTCCACAGGGGCCTGCAGCTACCAGACAATGACAATCTGTCCTCTGTCCACAAGCTTATGGGACAGCCTCATCTGTGACAAACACAGTGCTGCTGGTGGCATATTGTTTTGCATTGTGTAGGGTTGGCCAAAATGTTCATTCAGGTCTTTCCCTAAGATACTATGGAAAACCCATAAACTTTTTGGCCAGGCCAATAACAAAGTTAAGAAGAGGCTAAATTAACCCTGCCTCCTTGCTACCTCATCTTTGCCTGGGCTTATGAAGGAGCCTGGATGAGCAGGCTCAGATCATGCTCAGCAATGCTGAGCTGCAGCGTGGTGTGAGAGCCTCAACCTCCCTCCACACTGGTCACCCTCAGTAGGTAACAGGAGGGTTTTGTCATCTTACATGTATTTTAAGGGACTTTCCAGGTGGCACAAAGTGTAAAGAGTCTGCCTGCCAATGCAGGAGACACAGGAGACGCGAGTTTGATCCCTGAGTTGGGAAGATACCCGGGAGGAGGAAATGGCAACCCACTCCAGTATTCTTGCCTGGGAAATCCCATGGACAAAGGAGCCTGGTGGGCTGTAGTCTATGGGGTCAAAAAGAGTTGGACATACCTCAGCATGCACACACACACACAAATGTATTTTTTAAATTGCCACCAGTATCCTCCCAGCCATCAATTCAGGACTCAGAAAATGGGGTTGAAGGAAAATGTGCCAGGACAGCAAGGCAGGTCTTGAGGCAGGTCTTTGAACAGCATGATGGCTGGAAAGCAAATCGACCCACTGCAAAATTCACCCCCTTTCTCATGGAAGGTAGTTCTGCTCATTGGTAAGTTTATTCATATCATTCATAGAAATGCTCCACCAAGTTACACTGGAAGACACCTAAAGAAATACATTTTCACAGTGAGATTACCTCATTAAAATCCTCCCATGGTGATGTCTGAGTCAATGGCCCCATTCACACATTTGAAATCAATATCCTGAAGATTGACAAGGACTCAAAAAACTGATGGGGATGGAGCACATAAAGACAGAGGAGTTTGGTAAAAGCAGACAAAGCTGTTAACTGGAAACTTTCTTACAGATTTTATGCCCTAACTGTGACTCTTTGGGAGGCTGAGAAGTAAATAATAACCAAGCAAAGCCACCTCCTCCTAGCCAGGAGATTTGGGAATAATAGTGTATTTCATGCTGCTGTGAAAATTACTGGAAAAGAAAACTAACATCAGTGAAACCACCTTTACACACACACACACAAACACACATAATACCAAACCAGCCTGTGGTCCCTGTAACTAGAGTGGCCGAACGTTATACCCAGTGACGAGAGAAAGAAGGTACCGTATAACAAGGGACTTTCTCATGACTGATAAATGTGAACTCAAACCTCCCTAACACACAGGGCTGGGTTTCAGTATGATGCTATAGAAATTTCCTAAACCATACAGTTAAAAGATATTTCCAGGTTGTAACACTATTCCTATACATTGATATTTGATATAATTAAAGAAATTCATAAGAATATATTTTTGCGGTTTGGGTGGTAAGTCACTTTAGTCGTGCCCGACTCTTTTTGACTGCATGGACTGTAGCACACCAGGCTCCTCGGTCCTTGGATTCTCCAGGTTAGAGTGCTAGAGTGGGTTGCCTTTTCCTAGAGAATAGAGTATTCTGAATATATTTTAAAGTTTTGCAGGCAAATTTTAGGCTCTACAGTTAAAAACATCTTTTGAAATCATATATGAAATATGAAATGAAAGAAGTAGGAAAACATGGCATACACAAGAGGTTCAACTGTAAGTAATTATCATGTTTTGACTAGACCTGAATGTAGATGATCACTTGTGTCAAAGATCCAGGTGAAACAAAGTCATGTAAAGAACACACTGTACATGCATGCTAAGTCGCTTTAATCATGTTCAACCCTTTGTGATCCTATGGAGCATAGCCTGCCAGGCTCCTCTCTCCATGGAATTCTCCAGGCAAGAATACTGGAGTGGGTTGCCATGCCCTCCTCCAGGGAATCTTCCCGACCAAGGGATGGAACCCGAGACTCCTGTGGCTCCTGCATTTTAGGCAGATTCTTTACCAGTGAGCCACCAGGAAAGCCCAAAGAACACACTACTATATATAAAATAAATAATCAACTAGCCTACTGTAGAGAACCCTACCCAATATCCTGTAATTACTTACATGGGAAGAGTTAGTTCCTCAGTCATGTCCGACTCTGTGTGACTCCATGGACTGCGGCCCATCAGGCTCCTATGCCCACGGGATTCTCCAGGCAAGATACTGGAGTGGGTTGCCATTCCCTTCTCTAGGGGATCTTCCCAACCCAGGGATTGAACCCAGGTCTCCCACATTGCAGGCAGATTCTTTACCATCTGAGCCACTATATGGGAAAAGAATCTGAAAAAGAATGGGTATTTACATATGTAAAACTGAATCACTTTCCTGAACACCTGAAACTAAAACAATACTGTTTAAGTCAACTATGTGCTGCGCTGTGCGCACTTGCCCAGTTGTGTCCGACTCTGCGACCCCATGAACTGTAGCCTGCTAGACTTCTCTGT
Source organism: Oreotragus oreotragus (assembly GCA_006410675.1). Lineage (NCBI taxonomy): Eukaryota > Metazoa > Chordata > Mammalia > Artiodactyla > Bovidae > Oreotragus > Oreotragus oreotragus. The sequence continues at coordinate 195,066 of SJYX01019751.1, read as the reverse complement.
TCATGGAATTTTCCAGGCAAGAATACTGGAGTGGGTTACCATTTCCTTATAAAATAAAACTTAAGTTTAAAAAAAAAGAACTAGTGGAAAGACTAAGTTGCATTTTCAATACTGCAGTATTCAGCCATATACTAGAATCTATGTTATATGTGTGGTCTTCTCTTATGTGTGTCTTCTAGCCATCTCATCTGAGCCCCAAGAGCATGGCTCTGGGCTCAGGTCAGGTCAGACTGCATCACCATGACCTACAGGGAACATGAGCCTGGGTACCTCTGCATTTCTATGTTGAGTGATCTCACAGGCATCCTCCTTTTCTGGGCTCATTCATGTTGTTTAATGTCAATCAAGTCAATTATATAGAGTCAGCCCTGAGAATCCTGCTGAATATGAACTTCAAAATAAGACCTATCTCAAGCTTGATTTCAGTTTTTACAACTAAACTTTACCTGTCTTTAAAGTCAGATGACAATATTGGTTAATTGAACACAAATAGCATCAACTAACTGAACTCAAGATGGTATTGTATCCTTCTGACATTTGGTATTTCTTTTCTTTTTTTTGTTCATTGTTTTCACAGTGTACACTAACAACCTTTGTTTAAACTTTTTTTTAAATTTTTAAATTTTATTTATTTATTTTTTTAGAGCTTCCATTTTACTTTATTTTACTTTACAGTACTCTATTGGTTTTGGCATACATTGACATGAATCTGCCATGGGTGTAGTCACATCCCTGTTCATCTAAAATTCAACTGCATTCCTTTCTCTTGGCCAATATGGTTTGTCATTTCTTCCCTAAATTTCCAAAGAAATTAATTACACTTCTTTATAATTAAGAAATTGCTGGCAGATCAGAGACCAAACTCCAGAAGCTGCTTACCTTAGTGTGTGCTAAACCCTGAGATCTCTTTTTTTCTAAGGAACATGTCACAGGGGACAATTACCTGAAAGAATGATGTAGTCATGGAATCCTTCTAAAGGGTTAGGTTTAAGGATTGGCAGAGGGGTGTACAGCACTCGGACTGTAAGGTCAGGTTTTATGTTTAAATAAATGGTACTTATATATTCTTGCAACATATTAGATATAGCTTAACTTTACACATTCCTCACAAATATTATCTCTGTGAGAATAACATTCATAATATATGTAAATATATTAATGTTATTTCCAATCTGGATCTCAGTTTCTTGTCCAAACTTCCAAAGACACTACTAGAAATTTTGGTTACCAATCTGACTCTTCAAGATCCCCATTTCCATACTCTGTCCCTTTTAAACAAGTTCTGCACTTGAGCTGGTTTCTGTGGCTTACGTTTTCTTCATCTGTCAATCAAAGACATCTCTCAGGCACTGTGAACAGCTTCACTATCTCAATGACTCATCTCTTGCCCACAGTCCCACCCTCAGCACCTGCCTCTTCCTTCCAAAGCCTCATCCCCAAATGTCAGAACACTGAGCACCACCTCAGAAGCCCAAGTGCAGTACACCCCTCTGCTGCTGCTGCTGCCAAGTCACTTCAGTCGTGTCTGACTCTGTGTGACCCCATAGACGGCAGCCCACCAGGCTCCCCCATCCCTGGGATTCTCCAGGCAAGAACACTGGAGTGGGTTGCCATTTCCTTCTCCAATGCATGAAAGAGAAAAGTGAAAGTGAAGTCACTCAGTCTGTCCGACTGTTAGCGACCCCATGGACTGCAGCCCACCAGGCTACTCCGTCCATGGGATTTTCCAGGCAAGAGTACTGGGGTGGGGTGCCATCGCCTTCCCCGGTACACCCCTCTGCCAATCCCTAAACCTAACCCTCCAGAATGATTTCCATGACTACATCATTCTTTCCCGGTAATTAATTGTCCCCTGTGACATGTTCCTTTAAAAAAAGATTTCAGAGTTTAGCACACACTACAGTAAGCTGCTCCTGGAGTTTAGTCTCTGAACTGCCAGCAATTTCTCTTAAATGGAGAAATAGAGGGTTAAAGTTTGAATATATTCCTCTCAAGTATTTTACCAGATAACACTGGTTTTATAGGATAACTTAGTTCTCAACCTGAGCGGAAGAACTTGAAGAACTTGTTTTCCTTGCAGAAGGAAAACACTGTGGCAGCATGGAGGTGCTTTCTCCAACAGTCAATGACTCCGAAGGAAAACCTGCATAAGAAAGAAATCCTCAACAGCACCATCAATTAGTGGTGAGAGATAAACACTACTGCTGTTCTTTTCCCAAACAAGTATTGATTGATAATCCCACAAGTATTTTAACACATAAATCTTGAGTGAAAATTATATACCTGGAAATATGAAGGGAAGGTTCAGGAGACCACTGTTGATAGCTGCTTACCTGGGTGCAGGATAGGAGGGTGTGTGTGCTCAGTCATGTCTGACTCTTTGCAGCCCCAATGATGCAGGTCACCAGGGCCCTCTGCCCAAGAAAATTTCCAGGCAAGACTATTGGAGTGGGGTGCCATTTATCACTCCAGGAGATCGTCCTGACCCAGGGATTGAACCCACATCCCATGCACCTCCTACATTGGCAGGCAGATTCTTTATCACTAGCACCACCTGGGAAGCCCACCTGGGATCAGGAAAGCTGCAGACATACCTCCTAGGTGGTTAGGAAGAGGAAACAACAGCAAATCCACAGACTTTCTCTATCATCTTCTTTTCAGTCCTATTAGAAGCCAAGAGAGTAACTCAGCTCTCTTGTTGTTGTTCAGTCTCTTAGTCATGTCTGACTCTTTGCCACTCCATGGACTGAAGCATGCCAGGATCCCTGTCCTTCATTATCTGCCAGAATTTATTGAGTCAGTGATGACATTCAACCATCTCATCCTCCGTCATTCCCTTCTCCTTCTGCTTTCAGTCTTTTCAGCATCAGGGTCTTTTCCAATGAACCAGCTCTTCGCATCAGATGGGCAAAGTATTGGAGCTTCAGCTTCAGCATCAGTCCTTCCAATGACTATTCAGGATTGTTATCCTTTAAGATTGACTGGTTTGATCTCAAGGAATCTCAAGAGTCTTTTACAGCACCGAAGTTTGAAAGCATCAATTCTTCAGCACTCAGCCTTCTTTGAGCTCAAATTAGTGTAAGAAAAAGATGCACTGAAACATGTATAATATCATGTAAGAAACGAATCGCCAGTTTAAGTTCGAAGTAGGATACAGGATGGTTGGGGCTGGTGCACAGGGATGACCCAGAGAGATGGTATGGAGAGGGAGGTGGGAGGGGGGTTCAGGATTGGGAACACGTGTACACTCGTGGCGGATTCATGTTGATGTATGGCAAAAACAATACAGTAAAAAAAAAAAGAAAAAGATGCTGTCCAACACTCTGGCTCAGAGTTAGCAAGGAATTACCAGGGTCTAGATCAGACTCAGGCAAAATCCTCTGTGAAACACTCTTTCTCTCTGAGCACCTGTAATCTAACATCCATGATTACCTATCATGACTATCTATCTAGGAGAGGAACAATCTCTTCTTGGCATCTTGATGTTTTTACCTGAAAGTTCAGTTCAGCTCAGCTCAGCAACTGAAGTATTTTCTGAGGCCCTGCTAAGACAGTCATGAGAAGAGAAAAGACCTTAACTCAACCCACATGCCAATATAACTGAATTTTGTAAGTCAATCTCTTGGAGGAGAAGAAAGGATTTAGGAAATACCTTCTAACTTCAAATAGCCTGAAGGATCCCATCCTCACATTAACCTCTCTGGGCTCAGACTCAGATCCTGTCATGGTTCTAGCACACACAGTATTTGTAATTCTCTTGTTCAAAAGTGAATATCAAAAAAAGATGTCAATATTGTACCTGTGAGAATTGCATGCCTACAAAGAAAGTGAGAATTAATATATAGACTTAGAAATTTGCTTTTGGAACACATGCTACCACAAAAGATGATTTTTAGAAGATACTAACCCACTCCATTACTCTCGCCTGGAAAATCCCATGGACGGAGGAGCCTGGTAGGCTGCAATCCATGGGGTCACTAAGAGTCAGACATGACTGAGCAACTTCACTTTCATTTTTCCTTTCATGCATTGGAGAAGGAAATGGCAACCCAATCCAGCATTCTTGCCTGGAGAATCCCAGGGACAGGGGAGCCTGGTGGGCTGCCGCCTATGGGATCGCACAGAGTCGGACATGACTGAAGTGACTTAGCAGCAGCAGCAGTAACAGCAGTGTGTAAGTAAGTGGGTGTGTATGCATGTGGATATGTGTGTGTCTGTAATTCTTTTTGTTTGTGGCATATACATTCAAATGTCACAAATGTGGCACATGTGACAACTACCACAGGATCAAAGTTTTCATGCTTGTTATGCTTTTTAAGCCACTTCAGCTCCTTTCAGCTCCACAGCTGAAAATGGCTTAGCTCTCTGAGCGTTCACATTATCTACTGAGGGACAGTCTGTTCTCCCTAGAGTGTCCTCATGAAAAATAACTAAGACCCCATGTTTAGTCTCATGGGCTTTAGCACAGGTGAGACCATTTTGGGCCTGTAGCTTTCTCTTCGAGGGCTTCCCAGATGGCTCAGTGGAGGAGGAAATGGCAACCCACTCCAGTATTCTTGCCTGGAAAATCCCATGCACAGAAGAGCCTGGCAGGCTACAGCCTGCGGGGTCACAAAGATTTGAATATGACTGAGCAACTGAGCACACTGCTTTCTTTTTAGCAGTACGTACAAACAACTCTTGGTCTCAGTCTGTTATGATCACTGGGGTGCATTTTTGAAATAGTTGAAGAGTGATAAAGTCTGGACTAAACAAAGTTAAGTGGTCTCTCAGGATAAAGTTTTACTGAAAAACACACAATGACATTATGCCCCACCCCCAAGAAATCTAGCTTAATTTGTTCGGGATGTGTACCCTGTCAATACTTTTGAAAAGTTCCCCTAAGTGGTTTTAACAGGTAGAAAATGTCAAGAATCGTTTTTCTAACTAGCAGAACAAATCAATCCAACTGAAACCAAAAAGCAGGCTAGAACACAATACTACTAGGCTGGGAGAGCCCATCCCACTTGTAACTTACGAATATCCTGCAGTGAGTCTCCTCAGGGTCCAAATCCCCCAAAAGATGTCTTGGCCTAAAAATAATCCCTTCTGTTCTTTTGCTAATTGCTCCTGTACCCCACTCTTCTTCTTATAAAACCTTTCCATTTTGTGTAACCTCTTACAAGGCCCTTCTAGTTGCTAGATGGCCCTGGTCAAAAATTGATGAATAAAACCAATGAGATCTTCAAAAAAAAGTTCCTGTGTGATGGATACTTAGCAAAAGGACTGGTTACAGCATAGGAACTCACAACTGTACAACATACGAACTCACAACTGTCACCCTCCCCATATGGGAAGACAGGTGAATGTACTCATGATTTCTACTCTGGTCCTTGAGAATAGAAGTGAAGGTGAAGTTGCTCAGTCGTGTCCGACTCTTTGCTACCCCATGGATTGTAGCCTACCAGGCTCCTCCATCCATGGGATTTTCCAGGCAATAGTACTGGAGTGGGTTGCCATTTCCTTCTCCTGGGGATCTTACCAACCCAGGGACTGAACCTGAGTCTCTGCATTGTAGACAGATGCTTTACCATCTGAGCCACCAGGGAAGTCTTGAGAATAGAAAATGTTCATCTAACTCAATTTCCCCTGGGTATTTGAAATTTGATTTTATATTTCCTTCAATACAGGGCATCTCTCTGTTAAATACATGCATAGAAAGCTAAATGGTTACAATTAACCAAATAAAAATGCATTTCTTAAATAAGACCACCATTGGAAGCAGCTAATAGCAGTTAATATCCTAAAAAGAGAAATAGAGGATGAATTTGAAAATAGTTTTGAAATAAAGAATTAAAATACTAAACAAAGTCCCGTCAACTCTCTATTAGAAATTTGTTTTTATGTGTAATGCAATATATGTTCATGAAAGAATACTAGAGTGGGCAGCCATTTCCTTGTCCAGGAAATCTTCCTGACCCAGAGATCAAACCCAGGTCTCCTGCATCATAGGCAGGTTCTTTACCATCTGAGCCACCAGGGAAGCCCCAATAGAATATATTCAAAGCATAATTGTTTTGCTAACTGTAAAACACTACTGATGTTCAGTAGAGCTATATTTTCATAAAGATAGCTGTCAACTATATTGCACGTGATTTCAGCAAATTGCTGAATAATGTAATTATTATTTTTAAATGATAAATAATGTAATCATTTTAAACTGTATGAGTGTATATGTGTGTGTGTGTGTGTGGATGTACACATGGAAACCATATTCTAAAACTGGGTAAAATGTCCTGAAGTCTCCAAAGAATTATTAATTCCATGAAGAGATGCTGCAATAGGCTTCGTAATTTCATTGTGAGGATGTTATCTTGGCAACAGACTTCATTGTTGTTACAGTTTAGTCTCTAAGTCATGTTCAACTCTTTTGTGACCCCATGGACTATAGCCCACCAGGCTCCTCTGTCCATGGGATTTCCCAGGCAAGAATACTGAAGTGAGTTGCCGTTTCCTTCTCCAGGGGATCCTTCTTGACCCAGGGATTGAACCTGCATCTCCTACTTGGCAGGAGGATTCTTTACCACTGAGCCACCTGGGAAGCCCAGCCTCAGACTTACAGAGATGTTAAATCTTGCTATGTTTCCAAATGGATGTAAGAAGATATTATAAAGGTAGAAGCATGGAGGCAACACTCTAAATACCACATATGGATCTATTTTCTCCCATGTGCTTTTATGAATTGGAAGCTCTTTTTCTTTAATTCAGTCTATTCTCTCTATAGTTTTGCACACATACAAAATCCATTATCAGAAATCTTTGTATGAGCAATTAATAAATTTCTAATGTGCTCAATTAAGAAATGTGATGACTAAATATACATAATTTAAAGTCCATTTTGATAAAATTAATTTGAAAATAGAAATAACAGATGTGACCTAATAAAAATATTGCTTGAAAGCTTAGATACAAAAGTACTGATTGTCATAACTTTAAACTTATTAAATACCAATGATTAATAATGAACTTATTTTTGAAATTCAATTTAGGCTTTTTAATTTAAAATGGTGAATTAAAGATGTATGTAGACATGTTTGTTTCTTTTCTCATTTTCCTCCTAAAGTCCTATTGAAATTAGAGTAAAAATGGACAGAGGGATCAAACCTCTAACTGTTCTGTCAGCTGAAATATTGATGAATTCCTGGTACACACTAGAAGTTATAGCCAGAAAGTGCAGATGACACAGTTGAAACAGGGATGAGACCCCAACCCCCACACCCCCACACACACCTCATGCCTAAGCAGATGGATTGTGCTCATGGGGATGGAAGAAACCACAGCGATATTAAAGGACTGTTTAAGAGTCTGCCATGACAGCACCACCTTCACTTAACATGGAAATAACTGACCACAGAGGTATTTACAAGAGGCTAAACCAGAAAACAATTCAATTAGAGTGAGTCCCTCAGAAATGAGCCAAGCCCAGATGAGGTCAGTTAATCCCCANTGTATACTAGATGTGTATAAGAGACAGGTTTAGGAGTCTGCCATGACAGCACCACCTTCACTTAACATGAAAATAACTGACCACAGAGGTATTTACAAGAGGCTAAACCAGAAAACAATTCAATTAGAGTGAGTCCCTCAGAAATGAGCCAAGCCCAGATGAGGTCAGTTAATCCCCAGCCTTAAAGCTCAGGACACAGTAAGGAATACTGGTTTAAGCCATTGAGGTTTGAGGTGGTTTATTGTTTCAGCAATAGCTAAGGGACATGAAATTTGTAAATTTGTAGAGCCCACTTGAACTTATTGAAATCATTGATCCCAGAGGCAGCATAGCCTGACTTCAGGGACATTTGGTACATTTGACTTTCTAGAAATATGAGATGTGTGCAGTTATTGCACAGCCCACTCTGTGGTTGGAATGGGCTGATGTTGGTGTGACAGCACCCGAGGGTGTACAAGGAAGACACAACTAGCAAACTGAATCCACTGAAATAAACAGATTCACATGAAAAATCCAACTCAGTTGCCTGAAAAGATGTATTGACCACAGGCTGATATCAGACTGTTAAAAATAAGACCAATAACTATTCAGTCTCAAATGAACTTTTATTTCTAGCATTTATTTTATGCCAAAATTACAGACTTTACTTATAAAGTTTATGATTCAAGAGAACAAATAAAGTAATTCTTAATTTAAGGATCAAATCATTCAGTATGACAACTGCTCTAAGCAAGCATTTTATTTGTATTATATGGCCAAGAATGGGGCACAAACACATGTTCAAAACTTTCCTTCCTCTAACTTATGTTAAGTAAATTTAAACTGTTTTGACATTTACATCTGGGGACTCATGTTTATGGCTCAAGCTAAGTTTTCATAAACTGTAATATTTCCCTTGGCCATGAAATTTTTTAATCTTTCATGAGTGACACTTTTACTAATATAAAGTCCAAGTATTTATAAACCTTTATTAAATCCATCCAAATTGCATATATTTATATCTCTATTTTATATTAAATATTTTATAGGAGCTAAAAATAAAGAATGGCCTTGTGCATCTAGCCATGGTAAAATAATTCAATTCATCTGAGCTTTATTTTCATGTTGTCAGTTTCAGTAAAGGCAAAATATAGATAATCTTATTTGAAACTAATTAAATACTCAAAAGTATTTCTACCACATCACTATGGAAAATCAGTGCACATGTACAGTATAAAACTTAAGAGTAGCTCTTAATTTCCTATGAAAAATATCCACAGCTAGTATTGTTGCAGTCATGTCCAACTCCTTGCGACCCCCATGGACTATAGCATGCCAGACTTCCCTGGCCTTCACTATCCCCTGAGTTTGCTCAAACTCATGTCCATTGAGTTAGTTATGCTATCTAACAGTCTCATCCTCTGCAGCCCCTTCTCCTCCTGCCCTGGATCTTTCCCAGCATCAGGGTCTTTTCTAGTGAGTCGGCTCTTTTCATCAGGTGGCCAAAGTATTGGAGCTTCAGCTTCAGCATCAGCCCTTCCAATGAATATTCAGGGTTGATTTCCTTTAGGATTGACTTTGCTGTCTAAGGGACTCTGAAGAGTCTTCTTTAGCACCACAGTTCAAAAGCATGAATTCTTTGGTTCTCAGCCAAAGAATTGTGGTCTAGCTCTTACATCCATACATGGCTATTATAAAAACCATAGCTTTGACTATCTGGACCTTTGGCAGCAAAGTGATGTCTCTGCTTTTTAATATGCTGTCTAGGTTTGTCATAGCTTCTCTTGCAAAGAGCGAGTGTCTTTTAATTTCCTGGCTGCAGCTATACTTTTAGGAAATTCTGGGTTGGAAGTGTCCAGTCCTGAAGCAGGGGGCAGCACTGCTGTTCCCCAGACCAGTCCAGCTCATGCAACTGGTCATAGTCATAGGGTAGGAGGCATTTTTCAGAGCACTCTTTTTCATAGACGATAGTTCTCCATGGTAGTACTTCTTCAAGGCAATATGAATCCAACACCCTTTTTTCCCTGAAAGAATAAATTAGTTCTCAGGAGAGTCCTGTATCCCAGTCAAATGAGTGATATGTGACCTTCCTAGATTCTCTTTCCAATCCAGAAGTCATTTGTTCTGAGGGTCCAGGGAATTGGAGTCATATGGTGACTCGCTTCCACGACGCTGGCCCCCAGACTTTGCCACTCTACAGCCTCTGATAATGAAGTAGAAGGTCTGGGGGAGAAGTCAGGAGGAGGTTTTAAAAGTTACTTGCCTGAAGAGAAGAGTCCATTAAGTACATTTCTAAAAACACTCCAATAACTTCTTTCAATAAAATTTCTGCTCACTAGGTAAATTATAGGAACAGAAGCATAAAAGATATTCTAGTAAAATTCTTATATTTCATCTCTCTAATACCATTATGCTTTACAAAAATTTATCATGTCCAGTATTCAAGCTATTTGATTTTTATGTATTCAATTCCTTACAAATCTGTCTGTACTTAACCAAGACTCTGACCCATTTTCCTTCTTGTCTCAGCATTTATATTCCCTGCTCTTCTGTAAGCTTCTATGTGCCTGAGTCGCAGACAGACATCTTTCAAATGTTTTCTGATGTATGCTGCTGATTCGCTTCAGTTGTGTCCGACTCTGTGTGACCCCACAGACGGCAGCCCACCACCTCCTCCGTCCCTGGGATTCTCCAGGCAAGAACACTGGAGTGGGTTGCCATTTCCTTCTCCAATGCATGAAAGTGAAAAGTGAAAGGGAAGTCGCTCAGTCGCGTCTGACTCTTAGTGACCCCATGGACTGTAGCCCACCAGGCTCCTCCGTCCATGGGATTTTCCAGGCAAGAATACTGGAGTGGGGTGCCATTGCCTTCTCCATTACTCTGCCTTAAATTTAAACAACAGTGACAGCAAATCCCACCTAAGTGGTGAAAATCTGACAAGATAAGTGTTGGGCTTCCCTGGTGGCTCAGAAGGTAAAGAATCCACCTGCAATGCAGGAGACTTGAGTTCGATCCCTGGGTCAGGAAGATCTTCTGGAGAAGAGAATGGCAACCCACTTCAGTATTCTTGCCTGGAGAATTCCCTTTAAACAACAGTGACAGCAAACCCTACCTAGGGGGTGAAAATCTGACAAAGTTAAAGCAGGTGTATAAACCTGGTCTATGACAGCTGCAGAAGTAGCCAATTAATTTGTCTTTCAATTTTCTAGGATTCAGTGTAAAGAGGAATGAGTCCCAGCCACAAGGCTGACCTGTGATGTGACCAGATCCCCAGATACGGTACCAGGCTCTTGGCCTGTTCTCAGATAAACGCACTCCATGAGAACCTCACAGAGTGAACCCTGAGTATGACATTAAGTAACATTTTAAACAGAAGGGTATAATCATAGGGTTGCTCCTTTAAAAATCTTTCAAAGATAGATGATGGTAATAATGCAGAAGTGTGTTTCAGAAAAAGCTGTTCTCTGCTGGGGCCAAAGCATGCTTCACACATTATTTATTTCATCCTGATGAAAGTGGCATTAAGCTCACACTTTATCCTGCTTCATTGAAAATTAAATTAGGGGATCAAGAGAAATCTAGGAATTAACGTTCCTATAGAGCATCCTTAACAATTATTATTTCCATCAAATTTAATTTCATTCAAAAACAACAGAAGTAAATTCATATCAAGTGTCCTGAACAAAACCTGATGTGATGGTACTCTGTCCTGCAGTGGGAGAGGGGACCCCTATGACTCAGGAAAAGACTAGAGCTCTTATAAGAGGAGAATATCAAACAAGGATTCAGGTCTGTGCATGGAGACTGCTGAAGACCCACGGGCAGAATCCAAATTTTATGCAAAACAGTAATTGCAGAGCTGCTTCAGAACAGGGTTACATGATTGAGACAAGCAAGTTATGTACCATAGAACGTAGTTGCTGGTATCAGCCCAATGAGATGTATGTGAGGGCAA
>SJYX01019751.1:149283-183481 GCA_006410675.1 Oreotragus oreotragus | reverse complement strand
CTCCGTTGTTCACTATATGTACTAGTCTGTTTCTGTTTTGTTGAGTTTCCATGTTTTGTTTTTCAGATTCCACAATAAGTGAAATCATATGGTATTTCATCTAACTTGTTTCACTCCAGTGCTTGTTAGACACGTGGCCTTGGCAAATCACTTAATCTCTACTCCTTGGTGATTATCATATTACTCGCCTCACAGAGGAGTTGTGAAAATAAAGTTAGTTGAAGAAATTCACATCAAGCGATCCAGACAAAGCTGGGCCCAAGAGATAAGTCAATCACTGCTAGTAGTTATTGGTTGTAAATTCGCATGATAACATATAAAACATCACCCGAAGTCTAATGAAAAAGTATAAAAGAAAAATTTTGCTGTATTTTAAGAGATTCGGATACTAGAAAGACTCATCAACCCATTCATGCTTTTCTTAAACAATTAATTATTAGGTACCTGCTCTGTACTGAATATTGCCTTTAGTGTTAGAACCACCTAAAAAGATAAAATTTTAAAAGAGAACAACAAAAAGACATATTTGTGTTTAAAAAAAAGTTAACATCTCCATGGTCAGTGAAACTATCTTCCGAGCAATGAAGAAAACTATGGCTTTTGTCTCTCTGGACTCCAGTTCTTAAAGTGAATGACCACAGATAATCAGGAGGTGGGCTCCCAAAGGATACTGGGAGCCTCATGGGAGAGGTTTGACCAGAGTCACCTGGGTACAGGGCTGTGGTTAAGACCCTTCCACAGACAAATTCCAGGGGCTGAGTGGAAGCTGATACTGCATCCAGAGGTTGTCGGTGATCACCAGTCTACGATCTAATAAGCAACCAAGAGACTGGAGACTGCCCAGTGCCCCCACATACATGTATTTATATACAGCTGAGGAAGTAACAGTGATGGGTACCTGTGCCCTTGGAGAGCAGAGACTATGTCTGCCCACTTTAAAGCTGATGGGGTACCAAAGGAAAATTCCTTGCCTCCTTAAAAAAGAAATTGGTCTACACACTGCAACACAATAAAGAATCGTAACTTTATTAGAAACTAGGATAAATTGGACTAAAAAGAAAGCCATTATTACCAGTCAAGACCTAGCTTGCTCATGGTTGTGATTTCAGGATGATATATATGTCAAAACTGATCAAGTTGTACATTTTAAATATGTGCGGCGTATTGTATGCCAACTAAATCCCAATAAAACTGTCAGAAACTAATCTTTGTCTTATTAAATTACCTGTAGAATTGGGGTTCATGAAAAGGTCATAACATTTCTGGATAATGTTCTTGTTTATATGTTAGAAAGACTGTAACGTATTGTGACTTGATTAAAACTTTATGAATTTCTAACTATAGTTATCAGAATTATTTCTAAACATGAGACAATTCTTTTATCCTCAAAATGCAATGAGGAAGAGTTTTAAACTTTTTGTGCTGGAGTCAGTAAATATCACATCATTAAAGTGCTTTGGTAGCATTTAAACATTTTATGTTTAAAATTTTAAATATGTAAAGTAGTTAATATTTCAGAATCAGTAATAAGTTATACAAAAAGAAACATTCTCCAAATTCTGAGCAGAATCAGATTGTTTCATTCCTTGGAACTTTCCTGTAGTTCCAATATCTCTCCAATATCTCTAATAACGTGAACAATATCTCCCATAAACATAGATTGACCACCAAGGCTCATGGTGACTTTCACTAGTTGATCAGAATAACTGGTTAGCAGTTGGTTACTTGTCTAACAAATTTTTAACAAACAGCAGTTAAAGACAAGAGACTACAGATACAGGACTGAAAAGAGATACCCTCCCTGTTCTACATAATTCAGATACTGAAACATAATTACATTGGTCTTCATCTAAAATGTTTAGAAATCACAACTCCATCTTAACAACTAGTAAAAAAAACTGGATAGACTAAAAAAACCAACAATTCTTCAGGGAACTGGAAGAGAGAGTAGGACATAGGGCAAACTGCTGGCCCCGAGATTTGAGTGACATTCAGCAGGATATATGACCACAAGCTCCCCATACACCTAGATGTATTATTTTCAAACTACTACAGAAAATAAAAGAGAAAGCAAAAATCCTGAAAGAAGCTAGATGGAACAAAACCATGTTACCTATAGAGGAATGAAGGTAAGAAATATACAGTTTTGAGGGAATAAAATCACCCACCTAGGACTCCTTATCCTGTGAAATTATCCTTTAAAATGAAGGAAATATAAAGAATTTTTCCAGGCAAGCAAGAATTGAAGGAATCAGTTATGAGAAGACCTGCCTTGATTAAAAACAAAAAAAAGTTACAAGAGGTTTTTTAGAAAGAATTAAAAATCAGAAATATGGATTTACATTTTAAAATCTATAAAAAGATCCAAACAAATATGGATTTACATGAAAGGGAAGATCATTGAAAAATAGGAACAGTGAAGGTTAAAAGATATTTTTCCCTTTTTTAATTGAACAGGTAAGAACTCAAAAAATAACACCAACAGTGTATTAAAATATGTATGTTTATGGTTTTACATGTGTGTGTGAAATAAAGTAAAGGAAGAATACAAGGGATAGGAGGCAAGAATTAGAATAACTTTGTTGTTATAGGTACTCAAACTATGCATGATATGTAAGTGTTATTTGAAAATCGATCTGGATTAGCTACAAATGTATATTGTAAATTCTTGTATACTCACTTTAAAAAGTAAACAGAAACTCATATGCTAAGGGGAGAAAAGGGAATCATAAAATATGCAATTATATTATAAGGTAAAATAAAAATAAAATAAAAAATAAATAAAACCTTTAAAGGAAGAATAAGAATAAAAGACAAAAATAACAGACAAGGGCAACAAAGAAAAAACAGTGCTAAANAGGAGGAAATGGCAACCCACTCCAGTATTCTTGCCTGGGAAATCCCATGGACAAAGGAGCCTGGTGGGCTGTAGTCTATGGGGTCAAAAAGAGTTGGACATACCTCAGCATGCACACACACACACAAATGTATTTTTTAAATTGCCACCAGTATCCTCCCAGCCATCAATTCAGGACTCAGAAAATGGGGTTGAAGGAAAATGTGCCAGGACAGCAAGGCAGGTCTTGAGGCAGGTCTTTGAACAGCATGATGGCTGGAAAGCAAATCGACCCACTGCAAAATTCACCCCCTTTCTCATGGAAGGTAGTTCTGCTCATTGGTAAGTTTATTCATATCATTCATAGAAATGCTCCACCAAGTTACACTGGAAGACACCTAAAGAAATACATTTTCACAGTGAGATTACCTCATTAAAATCCTCCCATGGTGATGTCTGAGTCAATGGCCCCATTCACACATTTGAAATCAATATCCTGAAGATTGACAAGGACTCAAAAAACTGATGGGGATGGAGCACATAAAGACAGAGGAGTTTGGTAAAAGCAGACAAAGCTGTTAACTGGAAACTTTCTTACAGATTTTATGCCCTAACTGTGACTCTTTGGGAGGCTGAGAAGTAAATAATAACCAAGCAAAGCCACCTCCTCCTAGCCAGGAGATTTGGGAATAATAGTGTATTTCATGCTGCTGTGAAAATTACTGGAAAAGAAAACTAACATCAGTGAAACCACCTTTACACACACACACACAAACACACATAATACCAAACCAGCCTGTGGTCCCTGTAACTAGAGTGGCCGAACGTTATACCCAGTGACGAGAGAAAGAAGGTACCGTATAACAAGGGACTTTCTCATGACTGATAAATGTGAACTCAAACCTCCCTAACACACAGGGCTGGGTTTCAGTATGATGCTATAGAAATTTCCTAAACCATACAGTTAAAAGATATTTCCAGGTTGTAACACTATTCCTATACATTGATATTTGATATAATTAAAGAAATTCATAAGAATATATTTTTGCGGTTTGGGTGGTAAGTCACTTTAGTCGTGCCCGACTCTTTTTGACTGCATGGACTGTAGCACACCAGGCTCCTCGGTCCTTGGATTCTCCAGGTTAGAGTGCTAGAGTGGGTTGCCTTTTCCTAGAGAATAGAGTATTCTGAATATATTTTAAAGTTTTGCAGGCAAATTTTAGGCTCTACAGTTAAAAACATCTTTTGAAATCATATATGAAATATGAAATGAAAGAAGTAGGAAAACATGGCATACACAAGAGGTTCAACTGTAAGTAATTATCATGTTTTGACTAGACCTGAATGTAGATGATCACTTGTGTCAAAGATCCAGGTGAAACAAAGTCATGTAAAGAACACACTGTNTGAAATCATATATGAAATATGAAATGAAAGAAGTAGGAAAACATGGCATACACAAGAGGTTCAACTGTAAGTAATTATCATGTTCTGACTAGACCTGAATGTAGATGATCACCTGTGTCAAAGATCCAGGTGAAATAAAGTCATGTAAAGAACACACTGTACATGCATGCTAAGTCACTTTAATCATGTTCAACCCTTTGTGATCCTATGGAGCATAGCCTGCCAGGCTCTTCTCTCCATGGAATTCTCCAGGCAAGAATACTGGAGTGGGTTGCCATGCCCTCCTCCAGGGGATCTTCCCGACCAAGGGATGGAACCCGAGACTCCTGTGGCTCCTGCATTTTAGGCAGATTCTTTACCAGCGAGCCACCAGGAAAGCCCAGAGAACACACTGCTATATATAAAATAAATAACCAACTAGCCTACTGTAGAGAGCCCTACCCAATAGCCTGTAATTACTTACGTGGGAAGACTTAGTTCCTCAGTCATGTCCGACTCTGTGCGACTCCATGGACTGCGGCCCATCAGGCTCCTATGCCCACGGGATTCTCCAGGCGAGATACTGGAGTGGGCTGCCATTCCCTTCTCTAGGGGATCTTCCCAACCCAGGGATTGAACCCAGGTCTCCCACATTGCAGGCAGATTCTTTACCATCTGAGCCACTATATGGGAAAAGAATCTGAAAAAGAATGGGTATTTACATATGTAAAACTGAATCACTTTCCTGAACACCTGAAACTAAAACAATACTGTAAATCAACTATGTGCTGCGCTGTGCGCACTTGCCCAGTTGTGTCCGACTCTGTGACCCCATGAACTGTAGCCTGCTAGACTCCTCTGTTCATGGAATTTTCCAGGCAAGAATACTGGAGTGGGTTACCATTTCCTTATAAAATAGAACTTAAGTTTTAAAAAAAAGAACTAGTGGAAAGACTAAGTTGCATTTTCAATACTGCAGTATTCAGCCATATACTAGAATCTATGTTATATGTGTGGTCTTCTCTTATGTGTGTCTTCTAGCCATCTCATCTGAGCCCCAAGAGCATGGCTCTGGGCTCAGGTCAGGTCAGACTGCATCACCATGACCTACAGGGAACATGAGCCTGGGTACCTCTGCATTTCTATGTTGAGTGATCTCACAGGCATCCTCCTTTTCTGGGCTCATTCATGTTGTTTAATGTCAATCAAGTCAATTATATAGAGTCAGCCCTGAGAATCCTGCTGAATATGAACCTCAAAATAAGACCTATCTCA
The DNA here is from genome assembly GCA_006410675.1 of Oreotragus oreotragus. Classification (NCBI taxonomy): domain Eukaryota; kingdom Metazoa; phylum Chordata; class Mammalia; order Artiodactyla; family Bovidae; genus Oreotragus; species Oreotragus oreotragus. Next base: position 177,984 of record SJYX01019751.1, on the reverse strand, counting down.
AGCTTGATTTCAGTTTTTACAACTAAACTTTACCTGTCTTTAAAGTCAGATGACAATATTGGTTAATTGAACACAAATAGCATCAACTAACTGAACTCAAGATGGTATTGTATCCTTCTGACATCTGGTATTTCTTTTCTTTTTTTTGTTCATTGTTTTCACAGTGTACACTAACAACCTTTGTTTAAACTTTTTTTAATTTTTTTATTTTATTTATTTATTTTTTTAGAGATTCCATTTTACTTTATTTTACTTTACAGTACTCTATTGGTTTTGGCATACATTGACATGAATCTGCCATGGGTGTAGTCACATCCCTGTTCATCTAAAATTCAACTGCATTCCTTTCTCTTGGCCAATATGGTTTGTCATTTCTTCCCTAAATTTCCAAAGAAATTAATTACACTTCTTTATAATTAAGAAATTGCTGGCAGATCAGAGACCAAACTCCAGAAGCTGCTTACCATAGTGTGTGCTAAACCCTGAGATTTCTCTTTTTTAAGGAACATGTCACAGGGGACAATTACCTGGAAAGAATGATGTAGTCATGGAATCCTTCTGAAGGGTTAGGTTTAAGGATTGGCAGAGGGGTGTACAGCACTCGGACTGTAAGGTCAGGTTTTATATTTAAATAAATGGTACTTATATATTCTTATAACATATTAGATATAGCTTAACTTTACACATTCCTCACAAATGTTATCTCTGTGAGAATAACATTCATAATATATGTAAATATATTAATGTTATTTCCAATCTGGATCTCAGTTTCTTGTCCAAACTTCCAGAGACACTACTAGAAATTTTGGTTACCAATCTGACTCTTCAAGATCCCCATTTCCATACTCTGTCCCTTTTAAACAAGTTCTGCACTTGAGCTGGTTTCTGTGGCTTACGTTTTCTTCATCTGTCAATCAAAGACATCTCTCAGGCACTGTGAACAGCTTTACTATCTCAATGATTCATCTCTTGCCCACAGTCCCACCCTCAGCACCTGCCTCTTCCTTCCAAAGCCTCATCCCCACATGTCAGAACACTGAGCACCACCTCAGAAGTCCGAGTGCTGTACACCCCTCTGCCAATCCCTAAACCTAACCCTCCAGAAGGATTTCCATGACTACATCATTCTTTCCAGGTAATTAATTGTCCCCTGTGACATGTTCGTTTAAAAAAAGATCTCAGAGTTTAGCACACACTACAGTAAGCAGCTTCTGGAGTTTAGTCTCTGAACTGCCAGCAATTTCTCTTAAATGGAGAAATAGAGGGTTAAAGTTTGAATATATTCCTCTCAAGTATTTTACCAGATAACACTGGTTTTATAGGATAACTTAGTTCTCAACCTGAGCGGAAGAACTTGAAGAACTTGTTTTCCTTACAGAAGGAAAACACTGTGGCAGCATGGAGGTGCTTTCTCCGACAGTCAATGACTCCGAAGGAAAACCTACATAAGAAAGAAATCCTCAACAGCACCAGCAATTAGTGGTGAGAGATAAACACTACTGCTGTTCTTTTCCCAAACAAGTATTGATTGATAATCCCACAAGTATTTTAACACATAAATCTTGAGTGAAAATTATATACCTGGAAATATGAAGGGAAGGTTCAGGAGACCACTGTTGATAGCTGCTTACCTGGGTGCAGGATAGGAGGGTGTGTGTGCTCAGTCATGTCTGACTCTTTGCAGCCCCAATGATGCAGGTCACCAGGGCCCTCTGCCCAAGAAAATTTCCAGGCAAGACTATTGGAGTGGGGTGCCATTTATCACTCCAGGAGATCGTCCTGACCCAGGGATTGAACCCACATCCCATGCACCTCCTACATTGGCAGGCAGATTCTTTATCACTAGCACCACCTGGGAAGCCCACCTGGGATCAGGAAAGCTGCAGACATACCTCCTAGGTGGTTAGGAAGAGGAAACAACAGCAAATCCACAGACTTTCTCTATCATCTTCTTTTCAGTCCTATTAGAAGCCAAGAGAGTAACTCAGCTNTACAGAAGGAAAACACTGTGGCAGCATGGAGGTGCTTTCTCCGACAGTCAATGACTCCGAAGGAAAACCTACATAAGAAAGAAATCCTCAACAGCACCAGCAATTAGTGGTGAGAGATAAACACTACTGCTGTTCTTTTCCCAAACAAGTATTGATTGATAATCCCACAAGTATTTTAACACATAAATCTTGAGTGAAAATTATATACCTGGAAATATGAAGGGAAGGTTCAGGAGACCACTGTTGATAGCTGCTTACCTGGGTGCAGGATAGGAGGGTGTGTGTGCTCAGTCATGTCTGACTCTTTGCAGCCCCAATGATGCAGGTCACCAGGGCCCTCTGCCCAAGAAAATTTCCAGGCAAGACTATTGGAGTGGGGTGCCATTTATCACTCCAGGAGATCGTCCTGACCCAGGGATTGAACCCACATCCCATGCACCTCCTACATTGGCAGGCAGATTCTTTATCACTAGCACCACCTGGGAAGCCCACCTGGGATCAGGAAAGCTGCAGACATACCTCCTAGGTGGTTAGGAAGAGGAAACAACAGCAAATCCACAGACTTTCTCTATCATCTTCTTTTCAGTCCTATTAGAAGCCAAGAGAGTAACTCAGCTCTCTTGTTGTTGTTCAGTCTCTTAGTCATGTCTGACTCTTTGCCACTCCATGGACTGAAGCATGCCAGGATCCCTGTCCTTCATTATCTGCCAGAATTTATTGAGTCAGTGATGACATTCAACCATCTCATCCTCCGTCATTCCCTTCTCCTTCTGCTTTCAGTCTTTTCAGCATCAGGGTCTTTTCCAATGAACCAGCTCTTCGCATCAGATGGGCAAAGTATTGGAGCTTCAGCTTCAGCATCAGTCCTTCCAATGACTATTCAGGATTGTTATCCTTTAAGATTGACTGGTTTGATCTCAAGGAATCTCAAGAGTCTTTTACAGCACCGAAGTTTGAAAGCATCAATTCTTCAGCACTCAGCCTTCTTTGAGCTCAAATTAGTGTAAGAAAAAGATGCACTGAAACATGTATAATATCATGTAAGAAACGAATCGCCAGTTTAAGTTCGAAGTAGGATACAGGATGGTTGGGGCTGGTGCACAGGGATGACCCAGAGAGATGGTATGGAGAGGGAGGTGGGAGGGGGGTTCAGGATTGGGAACACGTGTACACTCGTGGCGGATTCATGTTGATGTATGGCAAAAACAATACAGTAAAAAAAAAAAGAAAAAGATGCTGTCCAACACTCTGGCTCAGAGTTAGCAAGGAATTACCAGGGTCTAGATCAGACTCAGGCAAAATCCTCTGTGAAACACTCTTTCTCTCTGAGCACCTGTAATCTAACATCCATGATTACCTATCATGACTATCTATCTAGGAGAGGAACAATCTCTTCTTGGCATCTTGATGTTTTTACCTGAAAGTTCAGTTCAGCTCAGCTCAGCAACTGAAGTATTTTCTGAGGCCCTGCTAAGACAGTCATGAGAAGAGAAAAGACCTTAACTCAACCCACATGCCAATATAACTGAATTTTGTAAGTCAATCTCTTGGAGGAGAAGAAAGGATTTAGGAAATACCTTCTAACTTCAAATAGCCTGAAGGATCCCATCCTCACATTAACCTCTCTGGGCTCAGACTCAGATCCTGTCATGGTTCTAGCACACACAGTATTTGTAATTCTCTTGTTCAAAAGTGAATATCAAAAAAAGATGTCAATATTGTACCTGTGAGAATTGCATGCCTACAAAGAAAGTGAGAATTAATATATAGACTTAGAAATTTGCTTTTGGAACACATGCTACCACAAAAGATGATTTTTAGAAGATACTAACCCACTCCATTACTCTCGCCTGGAAAATCCCATGGACGGAGGAGCCTGGTAGGCTGCAATCCATGGGGTCACTAAGAGTCAGACATGACTGAGCAACTTCACTTTCATTTTTCCTTTCATGCATTGGAGAAGGAAATGGCAACCCAATCCAGCATTCTTGCCTGGAGAATCCCAGGGACAGGGGAGCCTGGTGGGCTGCCGCCTATGGGATCGCACAGAGTCGGACATGACTGAAGTGACTTAGCAGCAGCAGCAGTAACAGCAGTGTGTAAGTAAGTGGGTGTGTATGCATGTGGATATGTGTGTGTCTGTAATTCTTTTTGTTTGTGGCATATACATTCAAATGTCACAAATGTGGCACATGTGACAACTACCACAGGATCAAAGTTTTCATGCTTGTTATGCTTTTTAAGCCACTTCAGCTCCTTTCAGCTCCACAGCTGAAAATGGCTTAGCTCTCTGAGCGTTCACATTATCTACTGAGGGACAGTCTGTTCTCCCTAGAGTGTCCTCATGAAAAATAACTAAGACCCCATGTTTAGTCTCATGGGCTTTAGCACAGGTGAGACCATTTTGGGCCTGTAGCTTTCTCTTCGAGGGCTTCCCAGATGGCTCAGTGGAGGAGGAAATGGCAACCCACTCCAGTATTCTTGCCTGGAAAATCCCATGCACAGAAGAGCCTGGCAGGCTACAGCCTGCGGGGTCACAAAGATTTGAATATGACTGAGCAACTGAGCACACTGCTTTCTTTTTAGCAGTACGTACAAACAACTCTTGGTCTCAGTCTGTTATGATCACTGGGGTGCATTTTTGAAATAGTTGAAGAGTGATAAAGTCTGGACTAAACAAAGTTAAGTGGTCTCTCAGGATAAAGTTTTACTGAAAAACACACAATGACATTATGCCCCACCCCCAAGAAATCTAGCTTAATTTGTTCGGGATGTGTACCCTGTCAATACTTTTGAAAAGTTCCCCTAAGTGGTTTTAACAGGTAGAAAATGTCAAGAATCGTTTTTCTAACTAGCAGAACAAATCAATCCAACTGAAACCAAAAAGCAGGCTAGAACACAATACTACTAGGCTGGGAGAGCCCATCCCACTTGTAACTTACGAATATCCTGCAGTGAGTCTCCTCAGGGTCCAAATCCCCCAAAAGATGTCTTGGCCTAAAAATAATCCCTTCTGTTCTTTTGCTAATTGCTCCTGTACCCCACTCTTCTTCTTATAAAACCTTTCCATTTTGTGTAACCTCTTACAAGGCCCTTCTAGTTGCTAGATGGCCCTGGTCAAAAATTGATGAATAAAACCAATGAGATCTTCAAAAAAAAGTTCCTGTGTGATGGATACTTAGCAAAAGGACTGGTTACAGCATAGGAACTCACAACTGTACAACATACGAACTCACAACTGTCACCCTCCCCATATGGGAAGACAGGTGAATGTACTCATGATTTCTACTCTGGTCCTTGAGAATAGAAGTGAAGGTGAAGTTGCTCAGTCGTGTCCGACTCTTTGCTACCCCATGGATTGTAGCCTACCAGGCTCCTCCATCCATGGGATTTTCCAGGCAATAGTACTGGAGTGGGTTGCCATTTCCTTCTCCTGGGGATCTTACCAACCCAGGGACTGAACCTGAGTCTCTGCATTGTAGACAGATGCTTTACCATCTGAGCCACCAGGGAAGTCTTGAGAATAGAAAATGTTCATCTAACTCAATTTCCCCTGGGTATTTGAAATTTGATTTTATATTTCCTTCAATACAGGGCATCTCTCTGTTAAATACATGCATAGAAAGCTAAATGGTTACAATTAACCAAATAAAAATGCATTTCTTAAATAAGACCACCATTGGAAGCAGCTAATAGCAGTTAATATCCTAAAAAGAGAAATAGAGGATGAATTTGAAAATAGTTTTGAAATAAAGAATTAAAATACTAAACAAAGTCCCGTCAACTCTCTATTAGAAATTTGTTTTTATGTGTAATGCAATATATGTTCATGAAAGAATACTAGAGTGGGCAGCCATTTCCTTGTCCAGGAAATCTTCCTGACCCAGAGATCAAACCCAGGTCTCCTGCATCATAGGCAGGTTCTTTACCATCTGAGCCACCAGGGAAGCCCCAATAGAATATATTCAAAGCATAATTGTTTTGCTAATTGTAAAACACTACTGATGTTCAGTAGAGCTATATTTTCATAAAGATAGCTGTCAACTATATTGCACGTGATTTCAGCAAATTGCTGAATAATGTAATTATTATTTTTAAATGATAAATAATGTAATCATTTTAAACTGTATGAGTGTATATGTGTGTGTGTGTGTGTGGATGTACACATGGAAACCATATTCTAAAACTGGGTAAAATGTCCTGAAGTCTCCAAAGAATTATTAATTCCATGAAGAGATGCTGCAATAGGCTTCGTAATTTCATTGTGAGGATGTTATCTTGGCAACAGACTTCATTGTTGTTACAGTTTAGTCTCTAAGTCATGTTCAACTCTTTTGTGACCCCATGGACTATAGCCCACCAGGCTCCTCTGTCCATGGGATTTCCCAGGCAAGAATACTGAAGTGAGTTGCCGTTTCCTTCTCCAGGGGATCCTTCTTGACCCAGGGATTGAACCTGCATCTCCTACTTGGCAGGAGGATTCTTTACCACTGAGCCACCTGGGAAGCCCAGCCTCAGACTTACAGAGATGTTAAATCTTGCTATGTTTCCAAATGGATGTAAGAAGATATTATAAAGGTAGAAGCATGGAGGCAACACTCTAAATACCACATATGGATCTATTTTCTCCCATGTGCTTTTATGAATTGGAAGCTCTTTTTCTTTAATTCAGTCTATTCTCTCTATAGTTTTGCACACATACAAAATCCATTATCAGAAATCTTTGTATGAGCAATTAATAAATTTCTAATGTGCTCAATTAAGAAATGCGATGACTAAATATACATAATTTAAAGTCCATTTTGATAAAATTAATTTGAAAATAGAAATAACAGATGTGACCTAATAAAAATATTGCTTGAAAGCTTAGATACAAAAGTACTGATTGTCATAACTTTAAACTTATTAAATACCAATGATTAATAATGAACTTATTTTTGAAATTCAATTTAGGCTTTTTAATTTAAAATGGTGAATTAAAGATGTATGTAGACATGTTTGTTTCTTTTCTCATTTTCCTCCTAAAGTCCTATTGAAATTAGAGTAAAAATGGACAGAGGGATCAAACCTCTAACTGTTCTGTCAGCTGAAATATTGATGAATTCCTGGTACACACTAGAAGTTATAGCCAGAAAGTGCAGATGACACAGCTGAAACAGGGATGAGACCCCAACCCCCACACCCCCACACACACCTCATGCCTAAGCAGATGGATTGTGCTCATGGGGATGGAAGAAACCACAGCGATATTAAAGGACTGTTTAAGAGTCTGCCATGACAGCACCACCTTCACTTAACATGGAAATAACTGACCACAGAGGTATTTACAAGAGGCTAAACCAGAAAACAATTCAATTAGAGTGAGTCCCTCAGAAATGAGCCAAGCCCAGATGAGGTCAGTTAATCCCCAGCCTTAAAGCTCAGGACACAGTAAGGAGTACTGGTTTAAGCCATTGAGGTTTGAGGTGGTTTATTGTTTCAGCAATAGCTAAGGGACATGAAATTTGTAAATTTGTAGAGCCCACTTGAACTTATTGAAATCATTGATCCCAGAGGCAGCATAGCCTGACTTCAGGGACATTTGGTACATTTGACTTTCTAGAAATATGAGATGTGTGCAGTTATTGCACAGCCCACTCTGTGGTTGGAATGGGCTGATGTTGGTGTGACAGCACCTGAGGGTGTACAAGGAAGACACAACTAGCAAACTGAATCCACTGAAATAAACAGATTCACATGAAAAATCCAACTCAGTTGCCTGAAAAGATGTATTGACCACAGGCTGATATCAGACTGTTAAAAATAAGACCAATAACTATTCAGTCTCAAATGAACTTTTATTTCTAGCATTTATTTTATGCCAAAATTACAGACTTTACTTATAAAGTTTATGATTCAAGAGAACAAATAAAGTAATTCTTAATTTAAGGATCAAATCATTCAGTATGACAACTGCTCTAAGCAAGCATTTTATTTGTATTATATGGCCAAGAATGGGGTGCAAACACATGTTCAAAACTTTCCTTCCTCTAACTTATGTTAATTAAATTTAAACTGTCTTGACATTTACATCTGGGGATTCATGTTTATGGCTCAAGCTAAGTTTTCATAAACTGTAATATTTCCCTTGGCCATGAAATTTTTTAATCTTTCATGAGTGACACTTTTACTAATATAAAGTCCAAGTATTTATAAACCTTTATTAAATCCATCCAAATTGCATATATTTATATCTCTATTTTATATTAAATATTTTATAGGAGCTAAAAATAAAGAATGGCCTTGTGCATCTAGCCATGGTAAAATAATTCAATTCATCTGAGCTTTATTTTCATGTTGTCAGTTTCAGTAAAGGCAAAATATAGATAATCTTATTTGAAACTAATTAAATACTCAAAAGTATTTCTACCACATCACTATGGAAAATCAGTGCACATGTACAGTATAAAACTTAAGAGTAGCTCTTAATTTCCTATGAAAAATATCCACAGCTAGTATTGTTGCAGTCATGTCCAACTCCTTGCGACCCCCATGGACTATAGCATGCCAGACTTCCCTGGCCTTCACTATCCCCTGAGTTTGCTCAAACTCATGTCCATTGAGTTAGTTATGCTATCTAACAGTCTCATCCTCTGCAGCCCCTTCTCCTCCTGCCCTGGATCTTTCCCAGCATCAGGGTCTTTTCTAGTGAGTCGGCTCTTTTCATCAGGTGGCCAAAGTATTGGAGCTTCAGCTTCAGCATCAGCCCTTCCAATGAATATTCAGGGCTGATTTCCTTTAGGATTGACTTTGCTGTCTAAGGGACTCTGAAGAGTCTTCTTTAGCACCACAGTTCAAAAGCATGAATTCTTTGGTTCTCAGCCAAAGAATTGTGGTCTAGCTCTTACATCCATACATGGCTATTATAAAAACCATAGCTTTGACTATCTGGACCTTTGGCAGCAAAGTGATGTCTCTGCTTTTTAATATGCTGTCTAGGTTTGTCATAGCTTCTCTTGCAAAGAGCGAGTGTCTTTTAATTTCCTGGCTGCAGCTATACTTTTAGGAAATTCTGGGTTGGAAGTGTCCAGTCCTGAAGCAGGGGGCAGCACTGCTGTTCCCCAGACCAGTCCAGCTCATGCAACTGGTCATAGTCATAGGGTAGGAGGCATTTTTCAGAGCACTCTTTTTCATAGACGATAGTTCTCCATGGTAGTACTTCTTCAAGGCAATATGAATCCAACACCCTTTTTTCCCTGAAAGAATAAATTAGTTCTCAGGAGAGTCCTGTATCCCAGTCAAATGAGTGATATGTGACCTTCCTAGATTCTCTTTCCAATCCAGAAGTCATTTGTTCTGAGGGTCCAGGGAATTGGAGTCATATGGTGACTCGCTTCCACGACGCTGGCCCCCAGACTTTGCCACTCTACAGCCTCTGATAATGAAGTAGAAGGTCTGGGGGAGAAGTCAGGAGGAGGTTTTAAAAGTTACTTGCCTGAAGAGAAGAGTCCATTAAGTACATTTCTAAAAACACTCCAATAACTTCTTTCAATAAAATTTCTGCTCACTAGGTAAATTATAGGAACAGAAGCATAAAAGATATTCTAGTAAAATTCTTATATTTCATCTCTCTAATACCATTATGCTTTACAAAAATTTATCATGTCCAGTATTCAAGCTATTTGATTTTTATGTATTCAATTCCTTACAAATCTGTCTGTACTTAACCAAGACTCTGACCCATTTTCCTTCTTGTCTCAGCATTTATATTCCCTGCTCTTCTGTAAGCTTCTATGTGCCTGAGTCGCAGACAGACATCTTTCAAATGTTTTCTGATGTATGCTGCTGATTCGCTTCAGTTGTGTCCGACTCTGTGTGACCCCACAGACGGCAGCCCACCACCTCCTCCGTCCCTGGGATTCTCCAGGCAAGAACACTGGAGTGGGTTGCCATTTCCTTCTCCAATGCATGAAAGTGAAAAGTGAAAGGGAAGTCGCTCAGTCGCGTCTGACTCTTAGTGACCCCATGGACTGTAGCCCACCAGGCTCCTCCGTCCATGGGATTTTCCAGGCAATAATACTGGAGTGGGGTGCCATTGCCTTCTCCATTACTCTGCCTTAAATTTAAACAACAGTGACAGCAAATCCCACCTAAGTGGTGAAAATCTGACAAGATAAGTGTTGGGCTTCCCTGGTGGCTCAGAAGGTAAAGAATCCACCTGCAATGCAGGAGACTTGAGTTCGATCCCTGGGTCAGGAAGATCTTCTGGAGAAGAGAATGGCAACCCACTTCAGTATTCTTGCCTGGAGAATTCCCTTTAAACAACAGTGACAGCAAACCCTACCTAGGGGGTGAAACTCTGACAAAGTTAAAGCAGGTGTATAAACCTGGTCTATGACAGCTGCAGAAGTAGCCAATTAATTTGTCTTTCAATTTTCTAGGATTCAGTGTAAAGAGGAATGAGTCCCAGCCACAAGGCTGACCTGTGATGTGACCAGATCCCCAGATACGGTACCAGGCTCTTGGCCTGTTCTCAGATAAACGCACTCCATGAGAACCTCACAGAGTGAACCCTGAGTATGACATTAAGTAACATTTTAAACAGAAGGGTATAATCATAGGGTTGCTCCTTTAAAAATCTTTCAAAGATAGATGATGGTAATAATGCAGAAGTGTGTTTCAGAAAAAGCTGTTCTCTGCTGGGGCCAAAGCATGCTTCACACATTATTTATTTCATCCTGATGAAAGTGGCATTAAGCTCACACTTTATCCTGCTTCATTGAAAATTAAATTAGGGGATCAAGAGAAATCTAGGAATTAACGTTCCTATAGAGCATCCTTAACAATTATTATTTCCATCAAATTTAATTTCATTCAAAAACAACAGAAGTAAATTCATATCAAGTGTCCTGAACAAAACCTGATGTGATGGTACTCTGTCCTGCAGTGGGAGAGGGGACCCCTATGACTCAGGAAAAGACTAGAGCTCTTATAAGAGGAGAATATCAAACAAGGATTCAGGTCTGTGCATGGAGACTGCTGAAGACCCACGGGCAGAATCCAAATTTTATGCAAAACAGTAATTGCAGAGCTGCTTCAGAACAGGGTTACATGATTGAGACAAGCAAGTTATGTACCATAGAACGTAGTTGCTGGTATCAGCCCAATGAGATGTATGTGAGGGCAAGCAAGCAAATGTACGATTAGACATGAGAGTTTTCCATAAAACTTTATAGAATCAGTGAAACTTCCTGGTTTATTCAGAATTAAAAGGATAGAATCATTACCAACATCAGACGTAAAAAATTTCAGAGATCACAAGCTCACACAGAGAACTAGAGTACAGACACACTGGAGAAACGTGTTGCCAAATTTTCTGGCCAAATAAAGCCATAGAAAACCTTTAAACATAAGCTTATGTCTGTTTATTTTTAAATTTTAATTTTATTGACATAATTGATGTCCAATATAATATTTGTTTTGTATACAACATAGTGATATGATCTCTTTATACATTATGGGATGATCACCACAATAAGTCTAGTTACCATCTGTTACCATACAAGGCTATTGATTGTATTCCCTGTGCTGGACATTACACCCCCCACCCATTGTTCTGACAACCGCTCCGTTGTTCACTATATGTACTAGTCTGTTTCTGTTTTGTTGAGTTTCCATGTTTTGTTTTTCAGATTCCACAATAAGTGAAATCATATGGTATTTCATCTAACTTGTTTCACTCCAGTGCTTGTTAGACACGTGGCCTTGGCAAATCACTTAATCTCTACTCCTTGGTGATTATCATATTACTCGCCTCACAGAGGAGTTGTGAAAATAAAGTTAGTTGAAGAAATTCACATCAAGCGATCCAGACAAAGCTGGGCCCAAGAGATAAGTCAATCACTGCTAGTAGTTATTGGTTGTAAATTCGCATGATAACATATAAAACATCACCCGAAGTCTAATGAAAAAGTATAAAAGAAAAATTTTGCTGTATTTTAAGAGATTCGGATACTAGAAAGACTCATCAACCCATTCATGCTTTTCTTAAACAATTAATTATTAGGTACCTGCTCTGTACTGAATATTGCCTTTAGTGTTAGAACCACCTAAAAAGATAAAATTTTAAAAGAGAACAACAAAAAGACATATTTGTGTTTAAAAAAAAGTTAACATCTCCATGGTCAGTGAAACTATCTTCCGAGCAATGAAGAAAACTATGGCTTTTGTCTCTCTGGACTCCAGTTCTTAAAGTGAATGACCACAGATAATCAGGAGGTGGGCTCCCAAAGGATACTGGGAGCCTCATGGGAGAGGTTTGACCAGAGTCACCTGGGTACAGGGCTGTGGTTAAGACCCTTCCACAGACAAATTCCAGGGGCTGAGTGGAAGCTGATACTGCATCCAGAGGTTGTCGGTGATCACCAGTCTATGATCTAATAAGCAACCAAGAGACTGGAGACTGCCCAGTGCCCCTGCATACATGTATTTATATACAGCTGAGGAAGGAACAGTGATGGGTACCTGTGCCCTTGGAGACCAGATACTATGTCTGCCCATTTTAAAGCTGATGGGGTACCAAAGGAAAATTCCTTGCCTCCTTAAAAAAGAAATTGGTCTATACACTGCAACACAATAAAGAATCGTAACTTTATTAGAAACTAGGATAAATTGGACTAAAAAGAAAGCCATTATTACCAGTCAAGACCTAGCTTGCTCATGGTTGTGATTTCAGGATGATATATATGTCAAAACTGATCAAGTTGTACATTTTAAATATGTGCGGTGTATTGTATGCCAACTAAATCCCAATAAAACTTTCAGAAACTAATCTTTGTCTTATTAAATTACCTGTAGAATTGGGGTTCATGAAAAGGTCATAACATTTCTGGATAATGTTCTTGTTTATATGTTAGAAAGACTGTAACGTATTGTGACTTGATTAAAACTTTATGAATTTCTAACTATAGTTATCAGAATTATTTCTAAACATGAGACAATTCTTTTATCCTCAAAATGCAATGAGGAAGAGTTTTAAACTTTTTGTGCTGGAGTCAGTAAATATCACATCATTAAAGTGCTTTGGTAGCATTTAAACATTTTATGTTTAAAATTTTAAATATGTAAAGTAGTTAATATTTCAGAATCAGTAATAAGTTATACAAAAAGAAACATTCTCCAAATTCTGAGCAGAATCAGATTGTTTCATTCCTTGGAACTTTCCTGTAGTTCCAATATCTCTCCAATATCTCTAATAACGTGAACAATATCTCCCATAAACATAGATTGACCACCAAGGCTCATGGTGACTTTCACTAGTTGATCAGAATAACTGGTTAGCAGTTGGTTACTTGTCTAACAAATTTTTAACAAACAGCAGTTAAAGACAAGAGACTACAGATACAGGACTGAAAAGAGATACCCTCCCTGTTCTACATAATTCAGATACTGAAACATAATTACATTGGTCTTCATCTAAAATGTTTAGAAATCACAACTGCATCTTAACAACTAGTAAAAAAAAACTGGATAGACTAAAAAAACCAACAATTCTTCAGGGAACTGGAAGAGAGAGTAGGACATAGGGCAAACTGCTGGCCCCGAGATTTGAGTGACATTCAGCAGGATATATGACCACAAGCTCCCCATACACCTAGATGTATTATTTTCAAACTACTACAGAAAATAAAAGAGAAAGCAAAAATCCTGAAAGAAGCTAGATGGAACAAAACCATGTTACCTATAGAGGAATGAAGGTAAGAAATATACAGTTTTGAGGGAATAAAATCACCCACCTAGGACTCCTTATCCTGTGAAATTATCCTTTAAAATGAAGGAAATATAAAGAATTTTTCCAGGCAAGCAAGAATTGAAGGAATCAGTTATGAGAAGACCTGCCTTGATTAAAAACAAAAAAAAGTTACAAGAGGTTTTTTAGAAAGAATTAAAAATCAGAAATATGGATTTACATTTTAAAATCTATAAAAAGATCCAAACAAATATGGATTTACATGAAAGGGAAGATCATTGAAAAATAGGAACAGTGAAGGTTAAAAGATATTTTTCCCTTTTTTAATTGAACAAGTAAGAACTCAAAAAATAACACCAACAGTGTATTAAAATATGTATGTTTATGGTTTTACATGTGTGTGTGAAATAAAGTAAAGGAAGAATACAAGGGATAGGAGGCAAGAATTAGAATAACTTTGTTGTTATAGGTACTCAAACTATGCATGATATGTAAGTGTTATTTGAAAATCGATCTGGATTAGCTACAAATGTATATTGTAAATTCTTGTATACTCACTTTAAAAAGTAAACAGAAACTCATATGCTAAGGGGAGAAAAGGGAATCATAAAATATGCAATTATATTATAAGGTAAAATAAAAATAAAATAAAAAATAAATAAAACCTTTAAAGGAAGAATAAGAATAAAAGACAAAAATAACAGACAAGGGCAACAAAGAAAAAACAGTGCTAAACGTGGTGAAAACAAATCCAAGTATATCAGTAATCACTTTGAATGTCAATAGTCTAACTGCATCAGTTAAGAGTGGCTCAAAAAGCAGAACCCAAATATATTTTGCCAATTAAAAACTTTCACTTTATATATAAAGACATATATAGAATAAATCTAAATATATAGAGAAAAATGTACCATGCAAACACTAATTAAAAGAAAGGAGTAGCTACATAATTTCAACAAAGCAGGCTTTAAAGCAAGGAAATTTATTCAGGATAAAGAAGGGCATTACATATTGTTAAATGGGTCAGTTCTCCAAGAAGACATAACAATTCTTATCTTGTGTGTGCTTAACAACAGAACAAATTGCAGGAAGCAAAAACTGATAGAACTGCAAAGACACATATAGAATAAATAAACTTTACCCTCATAGTTGGAGACTTCTACATCCCTTCCTCAGAAATGGATAGATTCAGCCACCAAAACAGTGACCAATATCTCTCATAAACATAGATCCTCAACAACAACAAAAAAATCCCTCATAAAATATTGGCAAATGAAATTCAACAATATATAAAAAGAATTATACAACATAAGTAGGACTTACCCCAGATATGCAAGGATGACTCAGCATTTGGTAACTAATTAATGTAATCTGTCACATCAACATAATAAAAGAAAAGTCACATGATGATATGAATAGTTGCAGAAAAAAGATGTTTGACAAAGTCCAACACTCACTCATGATAAAAGTCCTCAGTAAACTAGGAACAGAGGTGACCTTCTTCAACCTGCTAAAGTATATTTGCAAAACCACTCCAGCTAAGATCATACTTGACTTCCCTGATGGCTCAGATGGTAAAGAATCTGCCTGCAATGCAGGAGCACTTTAGGTTAATGATGAAAAACTCAAAGCTTTCCCACCACTAAGATGAAGTACAGAGCAAGAATTTCCTTTCCACTACTCCTTTACAGCATTGTACAGAAAATCCTGGCTAATGTAAAAGACTACATAAGAAGTATAAAGATAAGGAAGGGAGAAATAAACTGTCTTTGTTCATAGATAACATATTATTTATGTGAAAAATCTAAAAGAACTGACCAAAACCTCCTGGAACTAAAGTGATTACAGCAAGTTTGTAAAACACAAAGTTAATGTACGAAAGTCAGTCACTTTCCTATGTGCTATTAATGAACAAAAGGAATTTGATATTAAAGCAATACCATTGTGTTCAGTTCAATTCAGTCGCTCAGCCATGTCCAACTCTTTGTGACCCCATGGACAGCAGCACACCAGGCCTCACTGTCCATAGGCAATTGCCAGAATTTACTCAAACTCATGTCCATTGAGTCAGTGATGCCATCCAGCCATCTCATCCTCTGTCGTCCCTTTCTCCTCCTACCTTCAATCTTTCCCAGCATCAGGGTCTTTTCAAATGAGTCAGTTCCTTACATCATGTGGCCAAAGTATTGGAGTTTCCTCTTAGCATCAGTCCTTCCAATGAACACTCAGGACTGATTTCCTTGAGAATGGACTGGTTGTATCTTCCTGCATTCCAAGGGACTCTCAAGAATCTTCTCCATCACCACAGTTCAAAAGCATCAGTTCTTCAGTACTCAGCTTTCCTTATAGTCCAACTCTCACATCCATACTTGACTACTGGAAAAACCATAGCTTTGACTAAACTGACCTTCGTTGGCAAAACAATGTCTCTGCTTTTTAATATTCTGTCTAGATTGGTCATAACTTTTCTTTCAAGGAGGAAGCGTCTTTTAATTTCATGCCTTCAGTCACCATCTCCAGTGATTTGGGAGCTCATAAAAGGTAAAGTCTGTCACTGTTTCTACTGCTTCTCTATTTTCCATGAAGTGATGGGACTAGATGCCATGATTTTAGTTTTCTGAATGTTGAGTTTTAAGCCAATTTTTTCACTCTCCTCTTTCACTTTCAGCAAGAGGCTCTTTAGTTCTTCCTCACTTTCTGCCATAACAGTTGTATAATCTGCATATCTGAGGTTATTGATATTTCTCCTGGCAATCTTGATTCCAGCTTGTGCTTCTTCCAGCCCAGCATTCCTCATGATATAATCTGCATATAAGTTAAATAAGCAGGGTACCAATATACAGTCTTGATGTACTCCTTTCCCAATTTGAAACCAATGGTTGTATCTTCCTGCATTCCAAGGGACTCTCAAGAATCTTCTCCATCACCACAGTTCAAAAGCATCAATTCTTCAGTACTCAGCTTTCCTTATAGTCCAACTCTCACATCCATACTTGACTACTGAAAAAACCATAGCTGTGACTAAATTGACCTTCGTTGGCAAAATAATGTCTCTGCTTTTTAATATTCTGTCTAGATTGGTCATAACTTTTCTTTCAAGGAGGAAGCATCTTTTAATTTCATGCCTTCAGTCACCATCTCCAGTGATTTGGGAGCTCAAAAAAGGTAAAGTCTGTCACTGTTTCTACTGCTTCTCCATTTTCCATGACGTGATGGGACTAGATGCCATGATCTTAGTTTTCTGAATGTTGAGTTTTAAGCCAATTTTTTCACTCTCCTCTTTCACTTTCAGCAAGAGGTTCTTTAGTTCTTCCTCACTTTCTGCCATAACAGTTGTATAATCTGCATATCTGAGGTTATTGATATTTCTCCTGGCAATCTTGATTCCAGCTTGTGCTTCTTCCAGCCCAGCATTCCTCATGATATAATCTGCATATAAGTTAAATAAGCAGGGTACCAATATACAGTCTTGATGTACTCCTTTCCCAATTTGAAACCAATCTGTTGTTCCATGTCCAGTTCTAACTGTTGCTTCTTGAGCTTCATACAGATTTCTCAAGAGGTCAGGTGGTCTAGTATTTCCATCGCTTTAAGAATTTTCCAGTTTGTTGTGGTCCACACAGTCAAAGACTTTGGCATAGTCAATAAAGCAGATGTAGATGTTTTTCTGGAACTCTCTTGCTTTTTCAATGATCCAACGGATGTTGGCAATTTGATCTCTGGTTCCTCTGCTTTTTCTCAATCCAGCTTGAACATCTGAAAGTTCGTGGTTCATGTACTGTTGAAACCTGGCTTGTGTTAACCATTGTGTTTGCACCCCAACATATGAAATACTTTGGTTTATATCTAACAAAATATGTACAAGATCCTATATAAGGAGAACTACAAAATTCTAATGAATTAAATCAAAGAAAAACAAAACAGAGAAATACTCCATGTTCCTAGATAGAAAAACTCAGTTTTTTTCAAGATTTCAGTTATTCCCAAGCTAATCTATAAATTCTATGCAATTCCAATTAAAATCATGGAAAGTTATTTCATGGATATCAACAAACTGATTCTAATGATTATATGGAAAGGCAGAAGATTCAGATTGAGCAATACAATATTGAAGGACAAGCTGGAGGACTAATGCTAACCAACTTCAAGACTTATTATTAATGTAAATCTACTGAAATCGAGAAAGTGTCATACTGGCAAAAGAATAGAGAAGTGTATCAACGGAAAAGAGTAAAGAGCCCAGAAACAGACCCTTATATGTATAGTCAACTGACCTTTGACAAAGGAGCAAAGCCAGTACTACAACAAAGGAGTACTACTACTCCTTTGTACAGCAAAAGAGTACAGAAGTCTCTTCAACAAATGCTGTTAGAGCAACTGGATATCCACCCAGACACAGAACTCACAAAATTAACTCAAAATGTATCACAGACATAAATATAAAATGCAAAAGTATGAGGTATGACATAAGATCACATAGAAAATCCAGATGACCTTTGGTATGGGGATGCATTTTTAGATAACACATCAAAGATGTGATCCATGGAAGAAATCATTTATAAGTTGGACTTCATTAAGTTAAAAACCTTTGCTGTGCAAAATATGTCAAGAAACTAAGAGGACACAAATAGGAGAAAATATATACAGAAGACACATTCAGTAAAGAAATGTTATCATAAATATACAAAGACTTAAAACTCAACAATAAGAAAATAATCCAGTTTGAAGCTGATATCAAATAAGGTACAGGTGGCAAACAAGAAATGAAAAGATGTTCTACATCCATATGTCATTCATGAATGCAAATTAAAACAACATGAAATATCATTGCACACTTATTAAAATCACTGAAATCTGGAATAATGACAAGAGGATGTTACAGCAGTAAGAATTCTCATTTATGGTTGGTGAGAATGCAAAATAGCATGGCCACTTTGGACAGCAGTTCAGTGTTTGTTTGTTTTTTTTAATAAACATATTTTTTCCATATGATTCAGCAATCATGCTTCTTGGTATTTACCCAAAGGATTTGAAAGCTTATGTCCATACAGAAAGCCTGCACACAGTTATTTATATCAACTTTATTAATAATTTTCCAAATCTGAAGGCAACCAAGATATTTTTCATTAGGTAAATGGATAAGTAAACTGGCATTTTCAGACAATGGAATATTACTCAGCTTTAAAAATAAATGTGCTATCAAACCATAAAATGACATGGAAGAATCTTAAATGTATATCACCTAGTGGAAGAAGCCAATCTGAAAAGGTTACATACTGTATAATCCAACTATAAGACAATCTGGAAAAGGAAAAAATGTGCAGATAGTAAGATGAACAGTGGTTGGCAGAGATTTTAGATGAATAGGTGGAGCACAGATGATTTTTAGCTTCAGTGAAACCCTCTGTGTGATACCATAATGATGATGTTGTCATTACACATTTGTCTAAATCAATAAAACATACAACACCAACAGTGAACTGCCATGTAAATTTTGGACTTTGCGTGATTATGATGTGCCAATATAGGTTCATTGATTGCTATAAATATACTGCTTTGGTGGGGGATGTTGATAATTGCATAGGCTATGCATTTGTGGGGCAAATGAGTTATGGGAAATCTCTGGACCTACCTCTCGATTTTGCTGTGAATATAAAATTGCTCTAAAAAGTAAAGTTTTAATTTAAAATGTAATTATATAATCACAATAGTGTGCAAATTATGACAAACACCATCAAGGAAAAAAGTCTCAATACTCAAAGAATTTTATCTTAAAGTGAATCAGACTAAATTGTTCAGGCAGCCAGAGAACATGTCTGGAAAAGAAAGTTCTTTGGCAAAATTTTAATGTAAAGGGTCTTGGGGGATTTCAGGAGATAGGAGAACAGATCCTGATCTAGAAGAATGGTGATTCTTGGTGAAAAATGATTCCTCAGTAGTCTCTAAAATCCTATCATTCTTTTCTTCTCAATTTAAGAGGTATGTGCATTGTATGAACAAGTGGTTGTAGTTCCATCTGTTTTAAACTGCTACTGTTTGTACTAAGTAGTTAGCTAGTGGATATTACACAGTCATTATTTCAAGACATGTTTTTAATTAACTGAAGTTACCAATAATTAATAATAATTGAAAATAACAAAGTGCTTCATAACCAGGTGGCTGAGCTTCTCAGCCTTAATGAATGAATTTCTAATACTGCTCTGTATAGAATTTTGAAACTACATTGCTCCTTCAGAATAATCTTTAAATAATCCCTTGGTGTCTCAGCAGAAAAGAAAACACAAGAGACATGGGTTCAATCCCTGGATTGGAAGGTGCCCAGGAGGAGAGCGTGGCAACCCACTCCAGTATTCTTGCCTGAATAATTGCATCGACAGAGGAGCCTGGCAGGCTACAGTCCATGGGGTCACAAAGAGTCTGACACGATTGAGGGACTGTCACTTTCACTGAACACTGCTTTGATAGTTTAGTGTAAAACCTGAGTTATTTAAAAACTGAATTATTGACTGAAATTTAGTGACAAGAACACAAATAATGAACATGAATGATTTTTTAAAAGATTGAATGGATTATATTTTTAAATTTCAAAAAAATCTTTTTGATTAAATAAGGAATAAGAATCTTTGAAACCTCTTTCATGTTAATATGAAGTTTTTTCCCAATAGTCTGGCTTATCACTTTTTAAATCACAATTGGTTTGGATAGTGCTTGCAAGAAAACGTCCTCACTCCTTTTATTTCAGTTATAGTTCTGCTAAAAAGGCTCAGCTGACTTGAAATCTTTTCGAGTGCGTTTTGAAGTTGGCTCAAACTAACAGGCACAGAGGACACAGAATGACAACAGAAACAAGGAGGTGTGACTGGAGTGTCCCTTTATTGGCCTCAGCTAAGCCAAGGCTGACAGTTACTCTGTCAAAAGCTGCAACATCAGAATGCGAGTTTACAAACTCACCCCTTTTCAAGTGCACAGACAAAAAAAATACAAAGACCTGACAGAACTAACAGACTTACAGTAAATATATCTGCTAGTAATTCATCGTGTGTGTTAACACAAGCTATAGCAATAATCATTACAAGATTTATCACACTAAAGTTTTGTCACCTAAATATGTGTATTGAGGGACATTTGTATAGTTATCTATTGCTGAGAAACAAATGACCACAAACTTGCAGGCTTCAAACAACCACGCATTTATTATCTCACAGTTTCTGTAGGTCAGGAGTCTGAGCACAGCCTAGCCGGCCCTCTGCAAGACTGCTACAATTTATTGTTCTTGTTTGGGCCCTACGCTGTTTCTGATTCTCCTCCTCCAGGGCCAGGCTCCTCTGTCTCCCCTTCTCCTTCCCTTACTTCTTCTCTCTTTGCCTTACCTCCACACCTACAAAATATGTGTTCAAGGTCTTCTATACACCAGATTCTATAGTAGGTGTTCAGGACACATCAGCACATAATAGGTACATTCTACTAATAATTAAATACATTTGAAAATCAACTTTTTTTATAAAAGAATATGATGCAAGTTAACAAAATGTAACAAAATAAAATTCTTTTTTTCTGTGGTCTTTTCAGTTTGCTAGATATACCTGTCCAGCACATGGGGTGATATTCTCCAAGGCGTTTTTAAAGGGTTGCTGCAACTTGCCCAGATGGAGCAGTTAAACCTCATTTTCAATGTTGATCTTATTATAAATGAGATGAACCAAAATCAAATGAAAATAAGCCAAGAAATAAACAAAAACAAAGTTAACAGCTGAAGAGAGCCAAGCTTTTCAAAGCTTGAACATCTAATGAATTCAATGCATGTCAGTCTTCAAATTTATCCATAATGTCACTACCTTCAAATTGATATTTCTACTGGGAATCTTCCAAAGCATACTGGCAGCTTAATTGCTCATGTTTACGTAATTACCAGGACTATTCCAAAGAATATTGTCAACTTAATTATTTTTAAATGTTTTTTGACATGAGATATTCTTATTATGAACTGAGATATAATTTTGAGGTATTCTGAAAACCATTCCAAAATACAGATGCAAGTATGCATAAATGATAGATCAGAAATGCCCTGGTGGTTCAGTGATAATCTGCTTGCCAATGTAGGAGACATGGGTTTGATTCCTGGCCTGGAAAGACTCCAGATGCCACAGAGCAACTAAGCCCCATGTGCCTCAACCACTGAGTCTGAGTTCCTAGAGCCTGTGCTCCGCAACAAGACAAACAGCCACACTAAGAAGCCTTCACATTGCAACTAGAGCACAGCTCTTGCTTTCTGCAATTAGAGAAAAGTCCATGCAGCAATCAAGATCCAGTACAGCCATAAATAAATAAATAAACCAGAAATGTCTTGACCATGAAGAATTTTGTAGCTTCTTATTGTTTTATCCATCAGCTAATGTGATGATAAGTTAATGTACTAAAGTCAAAATAATTTTGCCTATTCTATCATTGATAAGATCATAAGTTAAAAAAAAAAACTAAAAGCTAATGGAATGCTCATTCTATATAACATATATAGCAAAATAATAACTA
This sequence comes from Oreotragus oreotragus, assembly GCA_006410675.1. Taxonomy (NCBI): domain Eukaryota; kingdom Metazoa; phylum Chordata; class Mammalia; order Artiodactyla; family Bovidae; genus Oreotragus; species Oreotragus oreotragus. The sequence continues at coordinate 155,736 of SJYX01019751.1, read as the reverse complement.
TGTTGAACAAGAGATATTAATATGAACTTGCTGATTTTCATAGCTTTAGTTATCACATTATTCTGGGTGAGGAAGTTCATCCAGAATAGGTCTTTGAGAACTGTCATTTTCTCCCCTCTACCACAAAATCTTCATTTCCATAGAAACCTTCATACTCAGTGTTGCTGCTGTGGTTCTTTAGTTGCTAACTCGTTTCCAACTCTTTGCAACCCCATGGACTGCAGCCCTCCAGGCTTTTCTGTTTATGGGATTTCGCAGGCAAAAATACTGGAGTGAGTTGCTATTTCCTTCTCCAGGGGATCTTCCTGACCCAGAGATTGAAACTTCTGTATTGGCAGGCAGATTATTTACCACTGAACTACCAAAGAAGTCCTTCATACTCAATATCCAGGTATTAATTGTCTTAATCCATTATTTTGCAATTAGAAATACAGTCACTTTATTAGATTTTGATGGGCTTCAATTACAGATGAGTGCCCTCCAATTGGGTAGCTGTTTCTACCTATTAAATGTGCATATTCTTCCACTAGACCATCACGACTTCCTGTTAGAAATACATCTCTTTGTTCAGATATATCTGTTTTCTAATTATAAATATTAGCACTTCTATTAGATTTGTGTGCCTTGCAGTATGATATATCTGTACTCCAATTAGATGTGTTCTTCCTCCAGTTAGATGTGCATTCCCTATGAAGTCAAATTTAAAACAAAAAGAAATAGGAGTGGGGCATATATATATGTGTAAACAACCCCAGTAAAGATTCAAAGAGATCAACAGCTTAAGATTGCTACTTGGGCTTTTTTTTTTTTTTTTTTTTAGCCCTTGATCTGTTCAGTAAGGGGATGAAAGAGAACATAATGACAGAGCTCAGATTCTTTCAAGGATAAAAGATTGTTGGTACTGGCATTACATTTTATGGAAAAAGTAAATAGTTTGCTGATGTCTACTTGAAACAAGCTCAGTTCCAGAAGACAAAAAATGATAGGAGGAGGGAGAAAAAACAAATAGCACTAAGCAACACTTGTGGTATTTAGTAGAAATGTCTATACATTTCTGGTTTGTAGGAGATTTTTGTCCTTATTATCTATGGGGCCTTTTTATGACTTGTATGGACACTTTGAACTTTTGCTTTTGTGGGACCTTTACCCCACAAAAAACTACAAAATATAAAGCTTATAACTGTATATAAGAACTAAAATAATACAGGCTGGATTATTTTTATTTTTCTTGAATATCTACTTATTGTCAATTATCCATAGAAATTATCTATATCAGTTTTCTAGAGCTGCTATGACAAATAACCACAAAACAGATGGTTTAAAACAACATAAATTTATTATCATATTTTTAGAGGCCAGAAGTTCAAAATCAGGTTGCTGGCAAGACGATGCTTTCTCCAAAGGCTTTAGGAAAAGATCTTTTGTTGTGTCTTCCCATTTCTGTTGTTTGATTTACAGCAGCCTCACTCCAATCTCTGCTTCAGTCTTCATGTGGCCAACTTTTCTGTCTCTATGTGCTGTTTTCTTGTTTCTTATAAGGACACTTTCACTGGATTTAGACCCCAAGTTAACTCAGTATAATCTTGTCTTGGTCCTTACCTTGATTACATTAGCAAAGATTCTATTCCCAAATGAAGTCACATTCTGAGGTTTTGGGTAGATATGAACATTGTGGGGATACTACTCAACTCAGTATATTACACAAACACATTTTAACCTTGTGATTATAAATGGAGGTATTGTGAACAAAGGTTTTTTTGTGTGTGTGACTGTGTGAATGGTTTAAAGTCAAATGGAAGGAACAATTCACATTTTTAAATTATCTTTTTAAAATTAATTAGTTTATCTTAACTGGAGGCTAATTACTTTACAGTATTGTGGTGGGTTTTGCCATACATTAACATGAATCAGCCATGGGTGTACATGTGTCCCCCATCCCGAATCCCCCGCACCTCCCTTCCCATCCCATCCCTCTGTGTTGTCCCAGTGAACCAGCTTTGAGTGCCCTGTTTCATGCATCAAACTTGGACTGGTCATCTATTTCACATATGGTAAAATACATGTTTCAATGCTATTCTCTTAAATCATCCCACCCTCACCTTCTCCCACAGAGTCCAAAAGTCTGTTCTTTATATCTGTGTCTCTTCTGCTGTCTCACATATAGGGTCATCGTCACCATCTTTTTAAATTCCATATATATGTGTTAATATACTATATTGGTGTTTTTCTTTCTGACTTACTTCTCTCTGAATAATAAACTCCAGTTTCATCCACCTCTTTAGAACTGATTCAAATATGTTCTTTTTAATAGTTGAGTAATACTCCATTGTGTTTATGTACCACAACTTTCTTATCCATTCATCTGCTTATGGACATCGAGGTTGCTTCAGTGTCCTAGATATTGCAAAAAGTACTGCAGTGAACATTGGGATACACCTGTCTCTTTCAATTCTGGTTTCCTCGGTGTGTATGCCCAGCAGTGGGGTTGCTGGGTCATATGGCAGTTCTATTTCCAGTTTTTTGTTGTTATTGCTTGCTTTTTAAAAACTAATTAATTTATTTTAATTGGAAGCTAATTACTTTACAATATTGTAGTGGTTTTTGCCACACATTAACACGAATCAGCCATGGGTGTACACGTGTCCCCCATCCTGAACCCCCTTTCCACCTCCCCCCACCTCATCCCATCCCTCAGGGTTGTCCTGGTGCACTGGCTTTGAGTTTTTTAAGGACTCTCCACACTGTTCTCCACAGTGGCTGTACTAGTTTGCCCACAACAGTGTAAGAGGGGTTCCCTTTTCTCCACACTCTCTCCAGCATTTATTGTTTATAGACTTTTTGATAGAAGTCATTCTTTTAAATTGTTTATTTTTGGCTGTGCTGCGTCTTTGTTGCTTCAAGGGCATTTATCCAGTTGCAGGGAGCAGGGGCTACTCTTCATTGCATTGTGCAGGCTTCTTATTTCAGTGACTTCTTTTGTCGTGAAGCACAGCCTCAAGGGCACCAAGCTTCAGGAGCTGTGGCACCTGGGCTCGATAGTTTCAGGTCCCAGGCTCTAGAGCACAGGCTCAATAGCTGTGCCCAGTGGACTGAGTTGTTCTGCAGCATGTGGGATCCTCCTGAATCAAGGACCAAACTTGAGTCTCCTGCATTGGGAGGCAGAGTCTTTCCCACTGAGCCACCTGGGAAGCCCCCAACATTTTACATTTTTCATCATAAAGTAACTTGCATTGTTAATATATTACTTGCAACTAATGTAAATGAGTGCAGTTCATCTTCTTAATGGCCACTTTTTACCTTTGGACCTGGTGATCCTTGGCTCCACCCATTTGTCCCTCCTGCTTGCTTGGCAACCACCTTCATCTGACTGAGTTCTGAGACCTCCTTCATCTTGACCACTCATCTCCACTCTTCTAGGATTTCACATGTACTGATCCCCTAGTGGTGTAAGTACTGGTGCTGAGTAGATAGGATTCCATCCCCTAATCCTGAAAGTTCTACTTACTTCCCATGCAGCAGCAGGACATGCATACATTGGAGAGATTTAGTCATATCATTGACTCCTATGAATTTACTGTGGAGGAATTTTCCAGGTCAATTATATAATCAAATTGTGTCACATACTCAACACTTGCTGTTTCAGACTCAAGTGAAGAATGAGGATGTGTGTTAACACAATTTCTACCATCAAACCCTTTCCTAACTGTCCAGTGTGATGTGTGATTGTGTACATTTATGTGATACACTAAGGGTCTTTCCAAATATAAATGTGAGGATTATTGGAGTCTCTCTCTTACTCTTCCTTTCACTCTGTCTACTCTTCAGTATATTAGGGTTCAGCCTCTCACATCAAAAGCCTGCTTCCAATGCCATGGCTCACTGGAGCCATGGGCCCCAAGTGGAGGGCTCTACTTGGATCTACTTCCAGCCACAGGAGCTATTCCTTCCACTCATCTCAAAATTTCTGTGTCCTGTTTTCTTGGACCATTAGAAGATAATTAAAATGCGAATGACACAAAATAAAACTGAATGAATAAGTCGGTGGTAACTAATAGCTTAAATTTATGCTCTTCTCAGAGAGCACTGTAACAGCTGTCACTTGCTTCATTTCCAAATGTGTTGTGTAGAATTTTAGGCAGTATTGCAATTCTAGTGTATTAAATAACACTAAGTGTGCAAGTATACAGCAGAACCACCACACAGACTCAGCTAAACATATTGTTGAGGTTTCCCTTAAATAAACTGAGCCATTTCCCATAACTACAGTGAAGTTTGTGATGGTTTGTGTGCACAAGATAAGAAGGTTATTGTTTGATTAATGCCAGTGTAAAGGGTGAGAATCATAATGCAGTTGTTAAAATAAATCCACAATGAATATTTATCTCTCAAATATTCACTTGCCTTGACATACCTCATAAAGGACTGCAAAGCAAAGTATAAGAGGAAAATTGTTTGAAAGACAATTGAAGAAAAATGTTGGCAAAGGAGGTCTGCTATCAGAGAAAAGGCTAATGTGTCGTGTTACTTTTTTGACAGCTGGATTTGAAGAATCACATACATTTAATGAGCTCCTTATTCTATCACATATAAAACATCTAGAAAAAAGCGTATTAGAAAAACCTAACAAAAAGTAAGTAAATTAATTAATTATTTTTAAGAAGCTCTTTTTAAAAAATTTAGAACTTTCCATATTTTAAAGATAGAGATAAAAATGCTAAATAAAATATTGGCAAATCTGATTCAAAAATATATTAAAAGAATAATAATTGTCCTTAAACAAGTTTTAGCCAAGAAGATCAGGATTTTTTTTACATTACAAAACCTAACAATATTAACAAGTTAAAGCAAAAAATATGGTATACAAAGTTATGCAGGAAAAGCATTTATATAATTTATATTAATTCATAATAGAAAACAATGAGCAGCAGTAATGACAGTGAAATATACTTAGCCAGTACTAAGCAGAATGTACACTGATAAAAGGTATATGTCAAGTTGCACTGTGAACCTCAAACTTGGAAAAAAATAACGTTTCTCAGCAGCATTTGCCCTCAGAACTGTACAAGAGGTTGAAGTAAAAGTCGTTCAGTCGAGTCCGATTCTTTGTGACCCCATGACTATCTCCTACCAGGCTCCTCTGTCCATGGAATTCTCCAGGCAAGAATACTGGAGTGGGTAGCTGTTCCCTTCTCCAGGATATCTTCCCAACTCAGGGATCAAACCCAGGTCTCCTGCATTGTAGGCAGATTCTTGACCAGCTGAGCCACCAGGGAAGCCCAAGAAAACCTGAGTGGCTGGTTGATCTGTTCTCCATCAGATCTTCCTGACTGGGGTCTCCTGCCTTGTAGGCAGATTCTTTACCAGCTGAGCTACCAGGCACGAGAAGTTACAGCATAAGAGAAACAAAAGGATGATAAAAGTTTTGGAAGAAATTTCAAAAATTTTTAACTCTGTTATTTGTCTACACATAAATCCAAAGAAATAAGACATCAGAATATAATAATTCTCCAGATTTGTTAGCTGTAAGTTCATTGCATAGATATCAACAGCATTACTGTAACTAGTTATGTTACCAAGTCCAAGCTTGCTCTGTTGCTGCTAGATAAATCAATGATTCTGAGACAAGGTGTTGGAACTAGGAAGGGACTTTATTCAGGAGCTGGCTGACCAATACAATGGCAGGCTAGCCCTTCAAATTAACCATCTTGTTGGGGATGGGATATTAGATTATATTATGGATCAGAGATAGGGTGAGGTGAGGAAACAGAGTAAAAAAGACCATTTAATTCCTAAAAATATCTCCTAGAATGGCAAGCCTCAGGTAGGGGGATGTGTTAGTTTCACTTCCTTATAGTCTTTTCATGGGTGGTGTGAAATGGAGTATCTCCTGTCATATCAACAAAGATGTCATATCTATTTGTGATTCCGGCCTCTCCAAATGTGAATTTCTGGGCCTCATAGGTAAGAAGCAGGCAGGCATTGGGCACTCTGCCATTTGCAACACAAAAATCAAGAATGTCACGGGTAGGCTGGATCAGGTTATTTTCCCTGAGGCAGGTCATTATGTGTGCTTATAAAAACCAAAGCAGCAAAATAAGGGTTAAAGCCACAGAAGTCGACCCAGTGTAAATTCAGAATTAACCCTTCCCAGTCACAGTCATAGCAACTATAGAAACTATACAGAAACCATAAAACTATACAAACTAGAGAACAATACAGAAACTCCAGAAACTCTATAGAAACTCTAAAGGAATCTTTTCAAAACAGACATTATATAATTGTGGCCAAGGTTTAATATAGTCAGCTCAGTTCAGTTCACTCAATCGTGTCCGACTCTTTGCGACCCATGAATTGCAGCACACCAGGCCTCCCTGTCCATCACCAACTCCTGGAGTTCACACAAACTCATGTCCATCGAGTTGGTGATGACATCCAGCCATCTCATCCTCTGTT
>SJYX01019751.1:67189-146708 GCA_006410675.1 Oreotragus oreotragus | reverse complement strand
GATCTTATGGATCAGAGATAGGGAGAGGTGAGGAAACAGAGTAAAAAAGACCATTTAATTCCTAAAAATATCTCCTAGAATGGCAAGCCTCAGGTAGGGGGATGTGTTAGTTTCACTTCCTTATAGTCTTTTCATGGGTGGTGTGAAATGGAGTATCTCCTGTCATATCAACAAAGATGTCATATCTATTTGTGATTCCGGCCTCTCCAAATGTGAATTTCTGGGCCTCATAGGTAAGAAGCAGGCAGGCATTGGGCACTCTGCCATTTGCAACACAAAAATCAAGAATGTCACGGGTAGGCTGGATCAGGTTATTTTCCCTGAGGCAGGTCATTATGTGTGCTTATAAAAACCAAAGCAGCAAAATAAGGGTTAAAGCCACAGAAGTCGACCCAGTGTAAATTCAGAATTAACCCTTCCCAGTCACAGTCATAGCAACTATAGAAACTATACAGAAACCATAAAACTATACAAACTAGAGAACAATACAGAAACTCCAGAAACTCTATAGAAACTCTAAAGGAATCTTTTCAAAACAGACATTATATAATTGTGGCCAAGGTTTAATATAGTCAGCTCAGTTCAGTTCACTCAATCGTGTCCGACTCTTTGCGACCCATGAATTGCAGCACACCAGGCCTCCCTGTCCATCACCAACTCCTGGAGTTCACACAAACTCATGTCCATCGAGTTGGTGATGACATCCAGCCATCTCATCCTCTGTTAACCCCTTCTCCTCCTGCCCTCAATCCCTCCCAGCATCAGAGTCTTTTCCCATGAGTCAACTCTTCGCATGAGGTGGCCAAAGTACTGGAATTTCAGCTTTAGCATCAGTCCTTCCAAAGAACACCCAGGACTGATCTCCTTTAGAATGGACTGGTTGAATCTCCTTGCAGTCCAAGGGACTCTCAAGAGTCTTCTCCAACACCACAGTTCAAAAGCATCAATTCTTTGGCACTCAGCTTTCTTCACAGTCCAACTCTCACATCCATACATGACTACTGGAAAAACCATAGCCAGAGGCTTTTTAGTTCCTCTTCACTTTCTGCCATAAGGATTTCATATAAGAAAATCAAAAAGAAAAAAAACTGAATAACCTGAGTGAAATATCATAAGATACTATGAAATGAAAGAGTCAAAGATGTAAAGACATAATAATAACTCCATATCTCTCTATAAATCTAATCTAATTCCAATCAAAATTTCAAGATAATATTTAACAAGGTCATTAGCAAAATTCAGAAAATTCTGAATATATGTGTACACACACATCTCACATACGTATTTATTATTATTAAAAAGAATTTTTAAAAATTGAACTTATTATAGCAGTTAAAGGGCTTCCCTGGTAGCTCAGATGATAGAAACTCTGCCTGCAGTGCAGGAGACCCAGGTTCAATCCCTGGGTCAAGAAGATTCCCTGATGAAGGAAATGGCAACCCACTCCAGTATTCATGCCTAGAAAATCTCATGGGTGGAGGAACCTGGCAGGCTACGGTTCATGGGGTCACAAAGAATTGACACAACTGAGCGATTTCACTTTCACTTTCTATAGAGACTAGAAAAATATGCCAGTGGAACAAACTATAGAGTCCAGAAGCAGCTGTATTTCTATATGATATGGATTACATAGAAGGTCAGAGAAGAAAAGATGGATGGACTTTATAGTATATGATGCTAGAGCAACTCATTTTCCATATGGAAAAAAATTGTAGCTCAACTTCAAGCCATCTTAAACAATTAGTGTCAGGTGGCCAACAGAAATAAACATTAACCATAAAACTTCAAAATGATAAAGAAAAAAGAGAATACTCTCTTGGCTTTCAATAGGAGGAGATTTTTTTTAAACAAGGCCCCCCAAAAATCACATATCACAAAGGAAAGGAAATTTGTAGCAAAATAAAAATTTCTGTACAACATAAAAATGAGTATGATAAAAATCAGTTAATTACAAAATTTCATAGACCTATGTTCACAGATACACCAATGAGTGCAGATAACACTGATGAAATCCAAACATGTTGCCTGGATTGCAACAATGTCAATTTCCTGGTTGTGATATTGCACTAGAATTATGCAAGATGTTAACTTTTGGGTTATCTGGGTGAAGTGTACCTGGAATCTGTCCTGTGATTTTGCTTTTCAACACCTGTGACTCTACAATTATTGCAAAATAAATAACATTCTTAAAACTTGGTGGAAAATGATGTTTGTGGCATAAAGGAAAAGATATTGACACCCAAAATAAAGACCTCCTAAACTTCAATATTCCTAAGCTTCAATTCCTAAACATCAATAAGGATTTTTTTTTTCTTTTAAATAAAGAAAGAGACAGAGAAAGAAAGGACTTGAAGGGGGAAAGGCTGGTGAAATAAAAGGAAGGAAAGGAAAGGAGAAGAAGAGAAAAAGGGCTAATGTATCAGTTTAAAAAACAGAAAAATTAAGAATATATCTAAAGAATCTCAGACTCATTAGTAATTAGAGAAATGCACATAATAGCAATAATGGGATTGCTATTTTCTTTATCGGCACTTGCAAAAATGAAAGAGCTGTAGGGAATTAAGCATGGCTGAAGTGGAAATAAAAGAGCTCTCCTCTGATGCTGGTAAGAGAATAAACAGAAACAGCTACTGTGCAGGTGATTCAACAACCAGCTTTACAGCTGACTAGACCCAAAATCCTCTTAGCTCCAGCAACTGGACATCTTCCATGGTCCAGGCAAACGGATACTGGGGTTTCCTTGGTGGCCATACCACTTGCTCTCACTCCTCACAAGGTGATGCTATTCTAGGTGTCCTGGTTTGTGGTATTTCTGATGCTGTACAATGACCCCATGGCAACATTACATCTGTCTGAGGCAAAATGATATAATACGTGTTTGCTTGAAGACAATTTTGCAAAAAGCAGAAAAAATATATAAGAAAGAAATTTATGCCTGGTCTCAAAAAGTAAAACATGACTTAGCAACTAAACAACAGCAGCAGCAGCATAATGGTCTCAGGTTCAGAAAATCTCATCCAAAATGTAGCCAGTGTGTCATCTTTTCTCCAGTCATGGTTACCCAGCTGTAAATGAGTATAAAGCATTTTGTTATATTTTCTTTAGCACCAACCTGGAAAACTAGGTCATGGTCATCTCAACTTTGTTACACTTTTGCCAACACTATCTCCTGGGGAATTTTCATAACATATTACAAATTAGTAATGAAATAACTTGGCATATGAATCTACTTGGCCTCAGCTTTGGAGACATCATAAAGTTCATAGGGACTGTGGCAAACACGATGTTCTGTTTTCCATAGAGAGGAGAACCACTGCTGAGCAGCAGTGAATGTTTGCCTTGGGAAATGTTCACTTATTCGTCAAATAAATATGAGCATATTTGAGATGACACCACCCTTATGGACGAAAGGGAAGAGGAACTAAATGCCTCTTGATGAAAGTGAAAGAGGAGAGTGAAAAAGTTGGCTTAAAGCTCGACATTCAGAAAACAAAGGTCATGGCATCCGGTCCCATCACTTCATTGGAAATAGATGGGGAAACAGTGGAAACAGTGTCAGACTTTATTTTTCTGGGCTCCAAAATCACTGCAGATGGTGATTGCAGCCATTAAATTAAAAGACACTTACTCCTTGGAAGAAAAATTATGACCAACCTAGATAGCATATTCAAAAGCAGAGACATTACTTTGCCAACAAAGGTCCATCTAGTCAAGGCCGTGGTTTTTCCAGTAGTCATGTATGGATGTGAGAGTTGGACTGTGAATAAGGCTGAGCACCAAAGAATTGATGCTTTTGAACTGTGGTGTTGGAGAAGACTCTTGAGAGTCCCTTGGACTGCAAGGAGATCCAACCAGTCCATTCTAAAGGAGATCAGTCCTGGGTGTTCTTTGGAAGGAATGATGCTAAAGCTGAAACTTCAGTACTTTGGCCACCTCATGCGAAGAACTGACTCATTGGAAAAGACTCTGATGCTGGGAGGGGTTGGGGGCATGAGGAGAAGGGGACGACAGAGGATAATATTCTTAGCAGAGATATTTACTTTGTACCTGGACAAAAAAGGGGTTAAATCTCATTGCAGTTTCCACATTTCTTCCAGCTTGTATCATGATAGTTTCCTCCTCCCACCAAGTGCTGTAAACACTTTGAAGTGAAAAACACAGAGAGAAGCTGGCATTACAAGAACAAGCCAGTTAGCAAATGGAGGGTGGAGATGAGAACAGAAAGACAGAAACATGAAATTCCCTGTGCTATTCTTCTTTTAAAGCTCATGGCTAGTTCTCTCCCAAAGCATCTGTTATTGGCAGCTGTCCAACATGAGTCCATCCCAAAGACCTGTCCTCACTGCTCCTGACAGGATTAGATAGAAGAGCAAGAACCAGTCAATTTCCATAGATAAGCCCACTGTTGACCCATTTCACTATCTGTTCCCACAATTTATTCTGAGCCAACAGATCAAAGACAGTAAATACCATGTTACCAGTCATGGTTCTTTAATAATAACAAGTAAAATACTTCCCCAGTGAAAAGTTTGATCATCCCAAAACAGATTCAGTGCCTATTTAAAATGACTGACCTTGGACAATACATTTAACTTTATTCTGCCTCAGGGTCCTCACATACAAAATAGAAAATAATAATATCTCACATCATAGAATCATTATATAAGGTAAGCAAATTGAAATACCTAATGTGTTTAGAACAACATCTGGAATATTTTAAGCAACATATCAGGATTCATTATTATATTTGCAATTATATCTGCCCCCAAAACAGAAGCTGACCATGGTGCCCTTCGGGATTCTCTGGTAGCTCAGATGGTAAAGAATCTGCCTCAATACTAAAGACCTGGGTCAAGAAGATCCTCTGGAGAAGGGAATGGCTACCCACTTCAGTACTTTTTTTTTTTAACTGAAGGCTAATTACTTTACAACAATGTGGTGGTTTTTCCCATACATCAACATGAATCAGCCACAGGTGTACATGTGTCCCCCCCATCCTGAACTCCCCTTCCACCCTCCTCCCCACTCCATCCCTCTGGGTTGTCCCAAAGCACTGGCTTTGAGTGCCCTGCTTCATGCATCTGCATCAAACTTGCACTGCCTGGAGAAGTCCATGGACAGAGGAGCCTTGTTATCTACAGTCCATGGGGTATCAAAGAATCAGACACGATTGAGCGACTAACACTTTCACTTCACTTTCATATTGGCCTTCATGTTTCATATTGGCTCTTCATGTTTCTACATGCTGGCAGAAATCTAGAGAATATATTTGTTCATTGATTCATGCATTTGCATTTATTCAGGGTGATGTAAGACACAGTTATAGGCAACCAAAAGCCTCATTCTGATGGAAAAGAGCAAGTTTCTGTGAGATGGTTTTATAAAGAACAGGACTGAAGGATAAGGGAAGGCCACTCTGAGATTTGACTACTAAGCCAAGATCTGAGGGATAATGAAATTTTAATCAACACAGAGGAGTGGATGGAAGGCAGTCCAATTTTAAACAGAAAAGTTAGCAGAGCATAGTCCTTATAGAGGAAGGCGCAGGAAATGACTGAAGACTGGAAGGTGGCCCATGAGACTGATACAACTGAGGGGTCTGGAGAGCCACAAAACTTGGCTCCAGAACACCAAGAAACTGGTGACCCATTGGCTGCAAACAGTTTGTGGTGGTGCCTCAGATTTAGGGCATCTGTCCTAACAGGTAAGAGTTTAACTGAACTGGGTGTTATCCATAAAACTTGATGAAACAGGAAATCTGAGAAAGCAAGAGCTTCACTAAAAAGAAGAAAGAAATTGTGTATCTATTCCAAATCCTGCCCATCAGGCACCAGGCAGGAAGCCAGGGTTCTGATATCTGTTTATACAATGTATGAGTTATCATTACACTGGTAAATTAAGTGATATGTGTGCTTTATTTCAAATCACTAAGTTTTATATTAGAGTGATATACTCTTACTGCTTTGCTTATCAAACCAGAAAATTCATCATGCAAAGTCCATTTTTCACAGCACATCTAAATCCTTTTCTCTAGGCAACCCGCCTGGTCCATGTTAATGCAATTCCTTTAGACATCACCGCCACGCTAGAAAATCAGAGCATGCCTTCAGGGGATGCTGAGCACATCATGGTAATGGCTTTCTAAGATTATTTATTTTTCACAAAGTTGAAAAACTTGATACAAAATGTGTGTTATGGGACACTAAAGATATTTATCTCAAATTGAACACAACAGTTGTCTATTTATCCCATATGAAAGCCCAGGTTCTTTCCTTAAACAACTCTTGAATAAAAAGAAAGTGAAGATTTAACTTTAATAACAAATCTTGATATTAAATGTATTACAAGTGTTGACACACAGAATTGACTCTATTCCATAACTGTCTCCAGGTACAGGAATATAAATTTAAGGCAACATGTATTGGTAAGTTGGTATTTGACATTTCTGAGTTTTCCATATTTCCATTTTTCTTGAACTCAGTTTCTTATATATCAAGTTATTATTTTAACTAAAATATATAACCTAGATTAGAAATGATTGCTTATTAGTTATTATATCTTCAGAGTAAGTCAATGCAGATCTCAACAGAAAAAAATTATTTTATCCATAACAATTTTTTTTATTTTTGCTTATTCAACAAAAAGATTAATTAGGTATTAAACCTCATGGAACTATTATTAGAGAGCAAGAAACATACCTAAAATGTTAATACAGAAAGAACATCTGAAACATTAGTAAGCAGACATTTTCTCCAGCATATTTCTTTCATTAGTGTGAATGAGATAGAGTCCTAGGTAGGAAAGCAAAGAGAATGTTTTGTGCAAATGTAACTACAGAAATACTTCAAAAAGGCACAAATGTCTTAAAAAACACATGAAAAACTGAAGAGCAGGGTAATAAAAGACATATAAGGCTTATGATGAAATTTAATGTAAATTTCATCATAAGCCTTATATTATGCCAAAGAGTTGATAGAAATATATTTATATTTGGAGGTTTAATTGTTTGGATTTTGAGAGATTAAAAAGTAATACAAAGTAATCAAGAAATATTAATTTTTTTCTGTGATTCTCATGAGGTTGCTTAATAAGGAACCACAGAAATTTCTGGTTGCCTGGCAACCACTGCCAGTGACTGCTCAGATCATGACATTGTTGACCTTGACTGGGTTGACATTTCCTACTCCAGGGGATCTTCCTGATCCAGGGGTTGAACCACGTCTCTTGAGACTCCTGCATTTAGGTGGATTCTTTACCGCTAGTACCACCTAGGAAGGTCAGAGTCTTATAGGTCCTTCATCAAATGAGCACTGCCCCAACTTTACTAAGTTCTTTTCACTTTAGTTTTAGTTTGGCCAGTTTTCATTTTTCCTCTTCAGCAGCATTTTAAGGAATGTCTGATTTATCACTGAATCCCTGATTCTGGAAACTTTGGAATAGAAAAAGAGCTAAAGATCAGAAATATATTCATAGGATTGCTGAATAGGATGAATGGTGAAGAATGTCTTTTTATTACTATATTCTTATTTTTCAGTTTGCATTTGCATTCATACAATACTCTTTCTATTCAAGAGCATACTCAAGGATACATATGCATGTAAAAAAGTACATTCTTTAGGAATATATTCCTAGTGTATATATTTAAGAATAAACTTATAATAAGCATTCAGCAGTCAGAAAAATATATTCATGGAAAAACTTTATTGAGAAGAAATAATCTCATTCACCAGCACATTCATATGGACAGATTTTTCTTATGTCCTACCAGCTTGCCTCTCACTTTTTTAGCTTTCAGCTTCAGCTATAGAGAACTGTTGCAGATAAATTGGACACTCCTTAACATATATGTAGAAGTATATCATTTTATACATGAATATGAAGAAGTATAACATTCTTCATACTCATATGAAGAAAATATGAAAATGAGTCAACTTTAAACAGTGGAAAGAAACGCATTCGGCAAATGAGTTTTGAACAGATTGACCACTCAATAAACTGGCTTTGCCTTGTAGCCCAAATATGATTGTGTGGGAACTGCTTCTTCAGCACCTGCCATGACAGAGAGAGATGACTTCAAAACAAAAACTAGGCACAGTTGGCCAGATGGGAAAATGGCAAAGTCTCAAGTGTGTGAAGCCCGCAAGAAGGTAAGGCAAGCTAAGGCAGGACTGAACTATGGTTGCTACCACCCAGTTGTTGCTATCGTTCTTTCACTAAGTGGTGTCTAAGTCTCTGAGACCCCATGGACTACAGCCCACCAGGCTCCCCTGTCCTTTACTAACTCCCGGAGTTTGCTCAAATTCATTTCCATTAAGTCAGTGATGCTATCTAACCATCTCATCTTTTGCTGCCCTCATCTCCTTTGGCCCTCAATCTTTCCTAGCATCAAGGTCTTTTCCAATGAGTCGACTTTTCACATCAGGTGGCCAAAAGTATTAGAGCTTCAGCATCAGTCCTTCCAATGACTATTTAGGGTTGATTTCCTTTGGGATTGACTGGTTTGAGGTCCTTGTATGTCCAAGGGTCTCTCAAGAGTCTTCTCTAGCACCACAATTCAAAAGCATCATTTCTTCAGTACATAGNTCTCATCTTTTGCCGCCCTCATCTCCTTTTGCCCTCAATCTTTCCTAGCATCAAGGTCTTTTCCAATGAGTTGACTTTTCACATCAGGTGGCCAAAAGTATTAGAGCTTCAGCATCAGTCCTTCCAATGACTATTTAGGGTTGATTTCCTTTGGGATTGACTGGTTTGAGGTCCTTGTATGTCCAAGGGTCTCTCAAGAGTCTTCTCTAGCACCACAATTCAAAAGCATCATTTCTTCAGTACATAGCCCAAGACCAAACAACAAAACATGGTGAAGTCTTGGATGCTGGAAGCTACCAGGGCACCCAGTGACCAGGATATGTCCCAGGAGACATCCCAGGACATAGTGAAAATGGAGGCTCCTCTCATGTCCACAAGCCCAGTAAGCCATGGAAGATCTATACTCCTGCTTCAAACATGCACATAAGTGTTGGGAAGGAACACTGCCTTGAGTTTGAACATTACTTCACTGCCTAAAGCACTTTGTAATTAGAGAAGGCTGGAGATAGATTGTATAGGCCATTTAGTTACTAACTATGATTGGACTGTTTCAAGTTATTAATTTTGGATTTTCTCCCTACCTAATTCATGGAGACTAAGACGACAAATCAATATTAGACAAAGTAATATGAGTTCTATTAGTTAACCCACTGCACAAGCTCACCTGTATATCTTTCTGATGCCCCTAAGATGCCACATATTCCTCTAAACATGAGAAAAGATTCTTAAAGTAAAACCTGAATTAGTGCTTTCAGTGGAGGTTCACTGTTTAATTTTAGAATTCCCCATTTCCTTCCAAGTCCAGGCTATGATTATTTAAATCAGTTAAACTACTGCAAAATCCCACCCATCTCACATGCTAGAAAAGTAATGCTCAAAATTATCCAAGCCAGGCTTCAACAGTATGTGAATCATGACCTTCCATTTGTTAAAGCTGGAATTATAAAGGGCAGAGGAACCAGAGATCAAATTGCTAACCTGCATTGGATGATCAAAAAACCAAAAGAGTTCCAGAAAAACAGCTACTTCTGCTTTATTAACTACACCAAAGCCTTTGTCCATGAAGATCACAACAAACTGTGAAAAATTCTTAAAGAGATGGGAATACCAGAGCACCTTACCTGCCTCCTGAGAAATCTGTATGCAGGTCAAGAAAAAACAGTTAGAACCGGACATGGAACAACAGACTGGTTCCAAATAGGGAAAGGAGTACATCAAGGCTGTATATTGTCACCCTGCTTATTTAACTTATATGCAGAGTACATCATGTGAAATGCCAGGCTGGATGAGGCATGAACTGGAATCAAGATTGCCAGGAGAAATATCAATAACTTCAAATATGCAGATGATACCACCCTTATGGCAGAAAGTGAAGAAAAACTAAAGAGCCTCTTGATGAAAGTTAAAGAAGAGTGAAAAAAAATTGGCTTAAAACTCAGAATTCAAATACAGTACTGTAAAGAAAAATAAAGTAAAAAAAATAAAAAATAAAACTCAGGATTCAGGAAACTAAGATCGTGGCATCTGGTCCCATCACTTCATGGCAAATAGATTGGGAAACAATGGAAACAGTGACAGACTTTAATTTGGGGACCTTCAAAATTACTACAGATGGTAACTGCAGCCATGTAATTAAAAGACACTTGCTCCTTGGAAGAAAACTTACGACCAACCTAGATAGCATATTAAAAAGCAGAGGCAATACTTTGTCAACAAAGGTTCATCTAGTCAAAGCTATGGTTTTTCCAGTAGTCATGTATGGATGTGAGGATTGGACTAGAAAGAAAGCCGAATGCCAAAAAATTGATGCTTTTGAGATGTGATGTTTGAGAAGATTCCTGAGAGTCCCTTGGACAGTAAGAAGATCCAACCAGTCCATCCTAAAGGAAATCAGTCCTGAATATTCATTGAAAGGACTGATGCTGAAGCTGAAACTCCAATACTTTGGCCACCTGATGCGAAGAACTGGCTCATTGGAAAAGACCTTGATGTTGGGAAGAATGAAGGCAGGAGGAGAAGGGGATAAGAGAGGATGAGATGATTGGATGGCATCACTGATTTATTGGCCATGAGTTTGAGTAAGCTCCAGAAGTTGGTGATGGACAGAGAAGCCTGGTGTGATGCAATCCATGGGGTCGCAAAGAATCAGACATGACCAAGTGACTAAACTGACTGAGATAATTTACTTATATTAAATATTAAATAATTTTCATTCATACTATCTGCTGCGCTGGAGGCATGTAACTCTTTTCTATCTCACAGGTAGTCATGAAAAAGGAGAAGCATTTTTTAAAAAAAAGACTGCATTGATATTTTCTCTTTTCTTGTTTTCTTTGCCTGGATGCTTCTTGGAATTTGAAAACAATGTTTTCAAGAAGTATTATATATCTTTATTGTAATACAGTAAAGCTATGAAGATGTTTTGAAAAAGCATACAGAAACATATAAATATAATTAAGGTGATATCATGTACTCTCACGCTGCGCTTTTCTACAACTATCATCACGTCAACACTTTGAGGAAATGTGCACATTACCACACAATTGTTAAGCAATTAGTGGTCCAACCTAGGATCAAAGGTTTATTGAGAAATACAATTGAACATCAACATCATCATTTTCACTGCCAGTTGGTTCCATGCAGATAAAGTATGGTTGATATGACAGTAATGAAAGTAACAATAAAACATGGTGACAAGACTGATTCTGTGTGTATCTGTCCTTTGTCAAATCAACCAATAGTAACTCTTCAAAACTCTTTTGCACCACCTATTCTTCTTTGTTCAAGGGTATAATCAACTAACTCTTATTTAAATCTGAATTCTTAAATATATTCAACATAACTTACATTTAGTTAGGTTCATTTGAAATATATTCCTACGTATGTTCACATTCAACAATTGCTATGTTATTTTTAAGAGTTATAAAATATCAGACATACTATGCAGCAAGAAATACTCTATATATAAAAGCATCTTAACCTCTGGAATATTTACTTTTACATCATTCATAGAAAAATGGTTATAAATAAGTTTCTGATAAAAAATTTAAACTGTTGTCTTCCTCATTATTTCATAATTTAGAATATGCATCCATATTTATACCAACTGTGTAAAGCAATGTATAGTCACACACACTTAGTATCTGTTTAAAGCAATGTCATTTCAATTTAAAATAAAAATGAAGCTTTATGGTTGGCACTAAAAAAAGAACAAAATTTATTTCCCTCATCTTGAATTCCTAAAGAAAAGACTATTAAAAGCCTGAAGCATATCCTAAAGTTTAATCTGAACTGCATTAAATGAAACAACTGTACTAAAAACAGAAAGTATACAGTGTTCAGCTCTCGAAAGGCATCTCTGTGTAGATTTTCTCTTGGTCATTTCAATATTTATATACCACATAGGCTGCATTGCTGTGAAAATCATGCTCTTTATCTTCTTGCCTTAAAGATGTTGGGGAGGTGTACTTCACAAGTATATTTTGACTTATTGATTGATGAATATAGCCATTTTCATTTACCTATAATTGTCAAGACTCACAACCAGTGTTCACATCAAGAGAATGCAGCTACTTAGAAAGTAATTCTATTCAAAAGGAAGTACTTTATCTTCCTATCTATGATATTTCCTTTCTTACAGGACTTTTTTTTTTTAAAGGCAAAATTATTGTTCTCAGAGGGCTTCCCAGGTGGCTCAGATGATAAAGAATCCACCTGCAATGCAGAAGACCCAGGTGTGATCCTTCAGTCAGGAAGATCCCTTGGAGAAGGGCATGGCAAGCCACTCCAGTATTCTTGCCTGGAGAATTCCATGGACAGAGGAGCCTGGCAGGCTACAATCCATGGGGTCACAAAGACACCATTGAGAGACTAACACTTTCACTTTCTCATTGTTCTCAAAGAAATACAAAAGGAATACATTGCAGAGATTTATTTAGTTCATTAATTAGGGAGTCAGCAGAATATAATAAGCAACTTGAAAAAGAATCCCCAAAGTGGACAATATAAAAAATATTAAGAAAGGAAAACTGGCTTCCTCCACAGGAAGGGGAGGAAAATCAATTGCATTTCACCAGATAATTCATGTGTGTGTCTATGAACAAGAATCTTTTGCATTGCTAAAGATATCTATAAATCACAGAATGTGTAATAGCTCAGAAGAATGAAGGAAAGAGGTAACTGCAAAGGAGGTGCTATCAGGACACACAATTCAAAGCCATTTACAATTTTCCTGACACTGCTCTTGTAACTATTTATCATCATGTTAGCACAAACGAATCACATTGTTTGGCTGCTTAAAGAGGTGATTCAATTTCTAAGAAAAATATCACTCAAATAAATGTGTTTTCTAAAAAGCCCTCTCATAAAGTCAAATATAAATTTCTTTTTAAGAAATGCACATTCACTCATATAACTCAATAGAAAAATACCCAAACAATCTGATTTTAAAATAGGCAGATGAATGGGAAGAATGAATAGGCATTCTTCCAAAAATGACAAATAAATGGTCAACATGTCCGTGAAATCATGTTCAACATCATGGGTCATCAGGGAAATGCAAATCACAACCACAGTGAGATGGAACCTCACACTTGTTAGACTGGCCATTATCAAAAGGCAAGAGATAGTAAGTGTTGGTGAGGATGTAGAGAAAAGAGAACTTATGTGTATTGTTGGTGGCTATGTAAATTTGAATTAGCCACTGTGGAAAGGAGTTTGGAAGTTTCTCAAAGATTAAAAGTAGAACTACCATATGATCTAGCAATTTTACTTCTGGATATTTGGTTTTTAAAAATGAAAACACTATTTCAAAATGATGTTGATGCTCTTATATTAATTGCAGGCTTATTTCCAATAGCCAAGATATGTAAATAGCCTATGTGTTCATCAATGATGAATGGACAAAGAAAATGTGATACATGTATCATATAAATATATTAATTGGAATATTGTTCAGGCATAAAAAAGAAGGAAATCTTGCTATGTGTGACAACATGAGTAGCCCTTGAAAAAAAGAAAGAGAAGGAACTCAAAGATATAGAGGACAGATTGGCAGTTGCCACAGGTTTTCAGATTTCAATGGCTTTTGTGTCCATTAATGTCACTAAGAAACTTTCCTCAGCATAGCATCCTATGTTGGAGGGAAAGTGCTGCTGCTGCTAAGTCACTTCAGTCGTGTCCGACTCTGTGTGACCCCATAGACGGCCTCCCACCAGGCTCCNTTTAATGTTAAAGAGACACGTTCTGATACGTTCAGATGAAAAGGGAGTGGAGAGAGTTTCGGAGCAAAAGGAAAGTTTGATGAAAGAATTAGTATGGGGCAACTGAGGGTATAGATGAGGTGGCAGCAACATAGAAGAGAAGGAGGAAGATGATGCTGGTGAGCTTTAGACAAAGAAGCCAAGGAAAGGGAGCATGAGCCTTTAGAAGCCATTTTATCTTTCTTTAATTGTTTGTTGGCCTCAGTTAACCTTAGAATCTTATTTTGCAGAGAGACAATTTTAGGCTCAGTAACATTTAGAAGCTGGTTTTTAAAGCTATGCTTATTCAATTTTTTTTAAAAACAAACTTAAGGATTTCAAAAGTTCCTCATAATGGTCATTGATATTCTAAATTGTCTTTGATCAGGTCAGTCCATTTAGTTTGAAATGAACATGAGAAAGGACTATGGCTTTCAAACAAAAATTGGTCATGGTCCCTGGGGTGGGGTGGGGGGGTCACCCTCAAATATGTATATAACTAGAATCTAATTTCTCATAAGTTTTTCTCTAGAGTAAAATAATAATTTTCAAACTGCCTAAACAACTCAAATAGCTCAAAAATAGCCTCCAGGCCTGATACCAGTCAGTGTTCAAGGAGCAGTCTGATCTCAGAGGAACCAGGCTGAAACTGCTGAGCACAGTTCCAATAAAACAGCCCCTATTCCAAAGGGAATTTGGCCTAAGGCCAAACTGGCACAGTTCAATGAAATAGCCCCTGTTCCCAAAGGAATCAGCCAAAGCTTAGTCAGGTCAATCTGATTTCAAAATCAGGTCAAAGTGCCAAATGAGTATTCACATACAGAACAAGATCAGAGAGGAAAAAAACCTTAAAATAGATCTCAAATAAAACCTGAATTGCTTCAAAATGCAATGAGGGCAGAAGCTTGGATCCAGGAAAAAGATTTATTCTCAAACCCCAGGGTTAACAAGAAAAACAATGAGCAACAATGTGCTCAGTGTGAATACCGCACCTGTTTGCTCACCAGCCTTGAAGTGTTTGGGAGTCTTCTCTGGATTCTAGTATGGGCCATCAGAATGTTGAACTACAACAGACTGCAAGTTATTTTTCCAGAAAAAAAAAAAAGTTTATTTGGGATTACTAAGAACTGCAATTTAGGATTACAACCACAGCAGACCATGTGCAAGTCTTCCAGAAAAAATGGGAGGAAATTCATGTAGAGGGAAAAGGAAGTTGGGAGGCTGTAGGGAGAGAGCAATTGGTGAGGCAGAGGTGGTTAGGCTCTCTTGCCTCTCTTCTACAGCTGGGATCATTTATGGCACTGTGCATGCACACTGTGGTATGGTCCTATACAAGCATCACCTGAAAAGCCCTAGAAGCATCAAGTCCAGTTGTGTTGAGTTGCCTAGTCACTGGTGCTGCTGTATCAGCCATTAGCATGTCTGCCTTGCCACAGTGAATAATGTCTGCATTTCCTAAGGCTCCCCATATCTTCTTCTCACCTTGCCTACCCTGGGTTCAGTGAACAATTAAATACAGCAAGACAATTGGCATAGTTGGTAGGATACAGCAAGACAGAGGGCTATAGTCAATACAGTGCCCTGGAGGAATTGAGAGTTGGAGTACAGTGGCTTTTCATGAGCTGAGGTGTGACAGTCTCTCATTGGCTGAGCTCTTGCAGGGCAAAAAGTAGTATTTCTTACTGGTGGGCTCTGCTATCCTTGCAGAGTGTGAGAACTCTCCCTTTTGATCTCCAATTTTGAGTCTTTGCCAAACTCAAGTGGTGGTGGCCAACCTACTTGCTCTAGCAAGCACTGAGTAAATAGCCTTTCGTTGTTCTCATTGGGTTGATGAATCTTAGAGGAGTTTAGAAGATGTGTTTGTGTATCTGTTTCTCTTGATCAGAGGGTTTGATCCTTTGCTATCTAAGGCCATGTCTAACTTACCTGGATATTGTTAAGGCTTAGCACATGCAAGTTCAGTTCAGTCACTCAGTCATGTCCGACTTTTCTCGACCCCATGGACTGTAACACTCCAGGCTTCCCTGTCCATCACCAACTCCTGGAGCTTGCTCAACCCCATGTCCTTTGAGTTGGTGATACCATCCAATCATCTTATCCTCTGTCATCCCCTTCTCCTCCTGCCTTCACTCTTTCCCAGCATCAGGGTCTTTTCCAATAAGTCAGTTCTTAGCATCAGGTGACCAAAGCACATGCCAAGCCAGTGGTAAATAAATTTTGTTGAGTTATTGAATACACACATAATTGAGAATACAGAACTCTGTATTTTTAAATCTTTTGGTTCCTGAACTAAGAGTAAGGAAACAATTTTCATTGGCCTGTTTTACCTAAATGAGGTAAAAGAAGATGAAAAAGAAGAGGGAAGTACAGAAGTAAAACATTTTTTCAGGAGATGGATTTGGCTTCTCTGCCGTGACACCAAGCTAATTCTTGGAGACAGAATTTTGAGTAAAGTAGAAAAGAATAGTTTTATTTGCCAGGCAAAAAGGGGCAGAGGGCTAATGCCCTCAAAACCTAGAGGGAGTAGTGAGAGAAGTTTTATAGTAATGGTTCAAAAGGTGAAATCATCTCATAGACATTCTCCTGAGAGGTTGGTGGTGAGGTAAATGGGAGTCAGCGTCATGAACCTTCTGGTTCCAATTGGTCTGGGGTCTATGTGCTTGTGGGGAGCATATCATCATTAATGTTAACTTCCTCCACTTGGTAGGAGTTTCAGTATCATCAAAACAGCCCAAAGGTACTGTTTTGTATATCTCTTGGTGGGAAACCAAGACCCTGCCCGAAGGCTGTGCTATGGTTTCTCTTGACTGCTCCTCCCTTGTCTCAGCATCCCCTCCCTTCTCTAATTAGCAACTGCTTGAACCTGCTTGTTACAACTCATGGAAGCTGAATGAAGCCTATTCCCTGTAATCAAAGAAATGAGTGACACAGGAAATCTTTTGTACCCAGGAGCCCACAGGGCTCTGCTTGGAATCATAATAGTTAGAAGCAGAAAATTAATGTGACTTTTTCTATTATGTATACTGCAGATACAAGTTTGATAAAGTGGTTTGGGGTCCTCTGTGAGGCAAACAGTAGAGATCTATGTACATGCCTTGGAACAGGCTGACACACTTGACAGTCTCAAGCTTAAGCTTCCTTAGCATCTAGGTGAATCTGTCTTTGGATCTGTTGATGGCAAAGGTGAGTTGTGAAACTGTGGCATGGCCACCACAGCTGACATCTTCGGTGTTAGGAACTGCTAAAACTTTTAACTTGAGTTAAGCTTTAGCTTAATGGAAGCATATTAAAATTATTAAGACTGAGTAAAAATCGATTTGATTTGGGCAGCGTTTAGTCTAGCAGATAGAAAGGAGCTCCTAGGAGCTATACAAAATGAAAGACTTTTTTAGCCAGAAGGAAGTAGAAACAAGTAAGTCATAGAAAGAAAAAAAAAGGCAGAGGTTGGTTATTGCAAGGTGATAGGCATGGCAGAGGGTTATCAGGCAGATTACTCCTAGTGCTGACTAGGCAGTTCCTGATTGACCAGTTTAACATTCTATTTCTGGGAGTGTTGAAACTTTAATTAAGTCTTGGGTTAATGAGACGGGGCTTAGCACAGCAACACCATTTTGAGTCTGTTGTGTTTTTACCCGAACACTGAGTTGCAATCTGGGATCCTGCTAAAAAATCTCTTAGGGGACAAAAGAAAGAGCCATACCCTGAGCAGACGGCAATAAATAAATTGCTGAGCTCACTGGACTCCAATTCCAGTGCTATATTTAGAGTTAAGGTCCCAGAGCTCTTTGTATTTTTCATTTTTATTTTTTATCATCTGGAAACTGCTCATTATACTTTACAAAATGTCTTGCCAGGCAATATTCAAAACTGTCCTTGTGTTATCTCAAATACAGAATATTCATCTGTGGTCTAAAAAGGAGTATTAGAATAGAAAAGGGCATTGAGAAATTGAATTAAGCTTCTGTAAAT
Source organism: Oreotragus oreotragus (assembly GCA_006410675.1). Lineage (NCBI taxonomy): Eukaryota > Metazoa > Chordata > Mammalia > Artiodactyla > Bovidae > Oreotragus > Oreotragus oreotragus. The sequence goes on along the minus strand of SJYX01019751.1, from coordinate 128,916 downwards.
CCCTATTCCTAACTTGTAATTTTTCTAGCCATTCTTTTCATTGCTTCTTCACTGTGACAGCTCCAGAGCTCAGCTGCAAGGTTCACACTGCTTAGGGGGAGGTTTGTTTTCTTCTTTGTATCAACTGAGTTGTCTAATTACTTAGGTAAATCTCACAAACACAGTTTTTTGGCATGATAAAGAGATGCACATGAAGCAAGGGCACACAAGAAAGAGAAATTTTTAAATGCCTTGTTTTGTTTAGGATTTTACCTCTACTCAAAATTGCTCAAGGAATAGTTATGAAAAATACAGTCTAGGGGGCTTGTAGAAATTAAGTTCACCTGATTCTGCACTGAAATTTTAGCTACAAAGTCTGAGATGTTTCCTTTATTTCATATATTTTGCATTTAGGCTTTTCATGCCAATGTTTTTTCACAATGACATGTAAAAAAAAATAATAAGTTAGAACAGCTATGCTTATAATGAAGAGAAATTCCCCAAGCTCATAAATTTCTTCTCTGAATTCTTCCAGCCAGATGTTGATACTAAGCAGGGCCCTGTGGGGCTCCTAGCACAAATTCTGTGTCCCCCATTTCTTTGATTACCAGAAATAGCCTTCATTCAGCCTCATGACCTTCTCTGAATTCCAATGAGCAGATGTAAGCAATTGGTAATTAGGGAATGGAAGGGATGCGAGACCAGGGCGAAACAAACAGTCAAGAGAAACAATAGTAAAACCTTGGGACAAGGTCCTTTTTCCCCCTTGAAGGGATACACACACTCTTTGAGCTGTTTTGCAGCTACTGAAGGGTTTCCCTGGTTGCTGAAATGACAATGACCTGCCAATGCAGGAGACAGAGGAGATGTGGGTTTGATCTCTAGGTCAGGATGATCCCCTGGAGAAGGGAAAAGCAACCCACTCCAGTATTCTTGCCTGGAAAAGCCCATGGACAGAGAAGCCTGGCAGGATATCACGGGGTTAAAAAGAGACATAACTGAGTACACACACACACAGGCATGCAGATACTGAAACCTCCTCCAAGTAGAAGTTAATGATTAATGATGGTATTCTGCCCACAAGCGTGTAGATCCTGAGAAGTTGAAACCTGAAGTTTGATCATGCTGATTTCTGCTTGCCTCATCACCAATCAGAAGAATGAGCTGATCACATTCTCTTTGAACCATTACTATAATGCTTCTCACTATCTTCTCCAAGTTGGGACACACAGTTTTTCAAGGTAGAGGTCCACTATCTCCCCCCTTGCCTGAAAAAGTAATAAAGCTGGTCTTTTCTACTTCACCCAAAGCTCTGTCTCTGAGATTTGGTTTGTCACTGGTGTACAGATAAGTTGAGCTTTTGGCATCAGTTTTGGCCCCCAACATGGGACCAACATAGGGATGGACCCAGGAGGGGTGTCCCTTGCTTTGTTTAGATGCCCTGAAGACTTCTCCACTACACACAACCCACTCCAGTATTCTTGCCTGGAAAAGCCCATGGACAGAGAAGCCTGGCAGGATATCACGGGGTTGAAAAGAGACATAACTGAGTACACACACACACAGGCATGCAGATACTGAAACCTCCTCCAAGTAGAAGAAGTTAATGATTAATGATGGTATTCTGCCCACAAGCATGTAGATCCTGAGAAGTTGAAACCTGAAGTTTGATCATGCTGACTTCTGCTTGCCTCATCACCAATCAGAAGAATGAGCTGATCACATTCTCTTTGAACCATTACTATAATGCTTCTCACTATCTTCTCCAAGTTGGGACACACAGTTTTTCAAGGTAGGAGTCCACTATCTCCCCCCTTGCCTGAAAAAGTAATAAAGCTGGTCTTTTCTACTTCACCCAAAGCTCTGTCTCTGAGATTTGGTTTGTCACTGGTGTACAGATAAGTTGAGCTTTTGGCATCAGTTTTGGCCCCCAACATGGGACCAACATAGGGATGGACCCAGGAGGGGTGTCCCTTGCTTTGTTTAGATGCCCTGAAGACTTCTCCACTACACCCTCTTTTGAGAGAGCAAAAGATTAGAGAATTCCTTCAGAGATCAGATCACTTGGGATCCTTGCTGGAAAGGCTGAGCCCCAATTATAATCTGCCCACCACTCCAGCAGCTGGAACTCTGAAATGGAGTAGACTGCAGAAGACAGACTGCCCTAACAGTTGCCAAGGCTGTTTTTGTCTTGAGGACATTCCTCTCTTTCTCCTGCTTGGACCACTCTGGACATACTACACTGAAGAATTATTTTGGGGAAGCAGGAAAGTGGTGTTCTGGATGTCACAATGTCTCTACCAATATTTTGATAAGTCCTCAAGCATGCTCGCTGAGGTCACTCGACTTGGTCTGTTTGGAGAACCTCTGGATTTTCTGTTAGGAAGATTAGAGGTGTCCAAGTGCAGAGCCTCCCAGAATGTCATGACTCCATAATTCCCCATGGAGTTGTGGATGACAGCACTCCCTCTCATTCACAGTGGTAACAATATACACAAACTACTGCCAACCAGGGAAGCCCTCCTAAACTTTGAACCCAGATTTTCTATTGAGGCTTCATTATGCTGGCATAACTGATTTATTCATTTTCCATGTGACTGAATTAAATCTTCATTCTCCTTTTCCTTCTCTGGAGGTCGTGCTTATCACAGGGCCCAGAGAACCCACCCTAAATCACCTTGTTAGTAAAAACCATCAAATATGGCTCCAGGAGGCAACCATGAATGAAAAAAAATTGCTCTCATCACTCAGTAAATTATTAGAAATTATTTTTAGAAGGGCATAAAGGCCATACCTGTCTTTAAGAAAAGCCAAATTCCTTACCACACATTTATGCTATTTATTTTTATAACTTTTAAAGTAATAAACATACCTGTTTTTCTCATCTTTAATCCCCTGGAATCCCAGAAGGTGAGATGAGAAAGAACACAGGTACCCTTATTATCCCTTTAACCTTTTTTTCTCTCTCCACACATTCCAACTTCTTTCAGCTACAGCTTGAGCTTTACTTAGTCAAAGATTTTAAAATATATTTTATAAGCATATGGTAATTATTTTTTTCTGATCCAAACCAACTTATTAGTATTACAACTGCATGTGAACATCTTTTGCTATATAGTCTCATCAAATATTCCTATGTCAATCCAAAGTCATGATTCCTGGGCTACTCAGAGAAAAATGCTTCTAGCACCAAGGTAAATTAGATTTTCTAATTTTCTACTACTTACTCAAAATTATGCCTCATTTTAATTTGCATCACATTTGAAGCACTGTTTTATTTCTCAGATATTTTCCCTTCCGGAGTTTCTAATTGTTACTCCTTTTCTCTTGTTGACAAAAATTACTATGATTTCAACACATCACAAAATCACTTTGCCTCTCAATCTGTTTTTGTTATATATTAACCACTTGATTTCTAAAGATGGTCTTTCCAGGGAGACCTCATGTAACTTCGTTGTCTCAAAATTTTATGAGAATGTTGAGATTTTGAAACAACAACAGTAATATCAGAGTTTTTTCGTTCATTCTTAGAGTAGATAGAGAATGTTAGGCTATTGTTTGTGATGTGCTAGTCTTTTCTGAGTACACAAAAAGAATGGGAATTCCTTAACTATAACTGGTATCTAGAGTACAGGGCTTGTTGTTTTTCAGTCACTAAATCCTGTACAACTTTTTGTGACCCCATAGACTGCAGCACACCAGGCCTCCCTGGCTTAGATAGGTTCAACACTGTCACTTCTGTTGACTGAAATACAAACACACAACATGAGAGCTGTGAGTTTCAGTTTTGCTTAGGCACTTACTGAATATTACAGCCCAGGGACAGCCTCTCAGATAGCTCTGAGGAACTGCTCCAAAGAGGTAGGGGGAGAGATCAGCATATAGTTGATTTTTGAGAAGGTGCAATCAAACACAAATCTCTATAGCAGGTTGCTGCTAAGTACAAGGCACAGGTACCTTCAGTTCAATTCAGTCGCTCAGTCGTGTCTGACTCTTTGCGACCCCATGAATCGCAGCATGCCGGGCCTCCCTGTTCATTACCATCTCTCGGAGTTCACTCAGACTCACGTCCATCCAGTCCGTGATGCCATCCAGCCATCTCATCCTCGGTCATTCCCTTCTCCTCCTGCCCCCAATCCCTCCCAGCATCAGAGTCTTTTCCAATGAGTCAATTCTTCGCATGAGGTGGCCAAAGTAGTGGAGTTTCAGCTTTAGCATCATTCCTTCCAAAGAAATCCCAGGGTTGATCTCCTTCAGAATGGACTGGTTGGATCTCCTTGAAGTCCAAGGGACTCTCAAGAGTCTTCAACACCACAGTTCAAAAGCATCAATTCTTCGGCACTCAGCCTTCTTCACAGTCCAACTTTCACATCCATACATGACCACAGGAAAAACCATAGCCTTGACTAGACGGACCTTAGTCGACAAAGTAATTTCTCTGCTTTTGAATATACTATCTCTTAGTTAATGGTTTTAGTGTTTTCTAAAATATAAAAGTGAAAGTGTTAGTCGCTCAGTCTTATCCAACTCTGTGCGACCCCATGGACTGTAGCCCACCTGGCTCCTCAGTCCATAGAATTCTCCAGGCAAGAATTCTGAAGTGGGTAGCCATTCCCTTCTCCAGGGAATCTTCCTGACCCAGGGATTGAACCCAGGTCTCCCACATGGCAGGCGGATTCTTTATCATCTGAGCCACAAGGCAAGCCCTAAGTATAAGAAGGTGAAAGAAACTGGGTTCATAAAATTTTCCTCTGAAAGTATCTATCTGAACACCTGTTCTGCCTGTTTTCCCAGAGCACAGAGTGCCTTTTTCCTGATCTTCACCTTGAACTCCTTTCAAGGTGTGAAAGTCAGCAACTGCAGTAGCTAATGACTCAATCCTTGTCAAGTCACTCTTCAGTTGGCACCTCTTAAATCAATCTCATATTTTCCAGGTTTGGCCTTTTATTATTTTTGTTCACAATGAGAGAAACTGGGCAAGTGACTCAACTTTATCTTCCAGCTCAACTAGTAAAGTCACGTTTAAATATATTTTTCAAGTGAAATTTTAATTTCTAATCATTTTCATTTTCTTATATCTTGTTTGGGAAAGTATTTTTGTATATTAAATATTTCCTTGAATCACTTCAAGGATACTAATTAGAATTTTTAATAGCACAGTTCTTTCTGTTGCCTGAATAATTAATCTTTCCTTAAGACATTGTTTTCTTTATTTTCCCTACCTTTGTATTTCTCTTTCATCTTTTCTGCATATATCTAATCTTTGGTTGTACATTTACTTATTTTTAGTCAAGGATTGGAAATCAAATTGAGAAGAGAGGGATTGGAGTTACACTTGCCCAGCTCATCACAAGATTGAAATGCAGAAGTGGGCTGATGCAGATAATGGGGAGATATGGTCCCCAAGTCCCCTACCAGACTTGCCACTGAGTAATTATAAGTGGTGTGACCTGGGTTTCCTTTGCTGTGCTAAAGGGAGAATTTTCCTCCAGAATCCTTTCTCCAAGATATAAGTCTGCTTGGAAACCCTGTTGATAGAGGCTGGACATAACAATAATAAGACTTGCCTTAATTTCTCTGATTGAGGTTTTACCTCTTTGGAAATACTGCTTCTGAAAACTAAGACTATTTACCTAGCCTATCTTACCATCCGCCTTAAAGTGACTTCACTATTCCAGGGTCTTCATCAACATAGTTCCAAGAAACCTTTGATCAGCGTGATAAAATTTGCAGTGAATTTTATATTGAATTCCAAGAGCTTATTTGAATGACCCACTGATTCATTACAGTCATCCTGCAAATTCTGGATGGAGGTATCCCACTAGATTGCATCCCTCATCATGTTGATGTTTATGCTACAGAAACTCAACTGCTGAGCCCCAATTACATGATCACCACTGTAAAAGGTAAATTCTTCTTTGAATACCTTTTCATGGACATATGTTCATGGCAGAACGAGAAGATACACATAGGTGTTCATTCTGCCATTTTCCATCACACTATAAGTGATGACTCCAGAATTCATGAATTTGCCATAAGCTAAATTTTACTTGTATTTTAAAAAGATAAACTTCTGTTTAAAGATGCCATTTTTCTAAACATAATTTTCCAAGTTTCTAAACACAATTTCCAAAACCTATATGTTAAAAAGTGATCTTATAACTTTTATGCAGTTCCATCTCACTGATTCATCCTGGAGTCTCCTGGACCTGTGTGTTCTTTTTCTACTACTTTGCACCCTGCCGTCTGCTTGAGAATAACCAGAGTGGATGATAGCAAACGAGTGCCTGTGCCTTCTGGCCAGTGAGGAGCTCAGTCAAGAGAACAGAGAGAGAAGGAGACAGGTCTTGGTGTCATTTTCCTAGTTCTCTCTCTGTGTGGTTGTCTCGAGCCGCGTCTCAAGACAAGAGGTCACTGCTGTTCTCAAGTCGCCTGTTCTATGGACTCTTCCTCTTTTCAGGTTCTGGTAATCTCCCCCCATGTGCCTTCTCACTAGGGGTCGTGGCAATTATACTGCTGCCAGTCTTGGGTCCCTGCACTATCCTTTGTGGCTTCCCTGAAGCCTGCCCACACTTTGCAATTAGGTTCTTTGTGGGTTTTTTCCCTTATTAAACTATTTTTTTTAAACTTTTTATTTTGGGTTGGGTGTGTAACTGATTAAAAATGTTGCGATAATTTCAGGTAAACACTCCTTGAAAAATCTTCCATGGTGTGTGTCATCTGTTTCCTATTGCTTATCTGATTAATACAGGAGCTTAGCCTGAAATAAAAAAATACTGTTTATCCACAGGGATTAGCTGTGTAATGTTTATAATGTATTTGTTAAATAATTATGATGTTTTTGTTCTACACATCAGTAAATAATACCATATTTTTATATTTATTCAACATTGATGTACACATCAATGCTGGACTATTGTATTTATTATTACATGATAAAATAATAATCCCCTAAGTATCTTAATATTGAAACAAAGATCTTATCACTTGTACTATGTATGCTGAATCACAGAATGAACTGTTGCCATTTTGCAATTTTATTCACCTCACTGTCATAAAATGTCCATACTCAGGATCTGGGATTCTGAACTGTCTAACAAAAGCAAGAGCAATTAGAATTCTTAAGGTGCTCTTTACCATCATATGATACTCTACAAGGATCAGGTCTCTGCTGACCACCCCAAATTGAACCACAAGCCTCATTTTCCATCCCAGGATACTCTGTCAGCCCTCGCCATACAATGATTAATTTTTCTTCAAAGAATTTATAGCTATCTGACATATTATACGCGTGTTTATTTCAATTTTATTATTCCCCTTACCGAAATGTAAGCCTCATAAGGTGAGAGGTTTTCTTTTGTTGCTAGTTCTATCTACAGTTCTCACTAGAGTTTATATTGGTTCAAAAGTACCTGTTCAATAAAAGAATAATGGATGTGAGACTTTGGAGCTTAGAAATGAAATCTTAGATAGATAGATAGATGATAGATAGATAGATTTATTGTTATCACCAAAGAAATGGTAATTGAAAGTTCAGCTATAAATCTGGTGACTCAGAGTATCTGTGCAAGCTGAAGATAGAAATTGGAAGACAAAGAAGGCTGTAGGGCTCCTGAAAAGTAGAGACCAGAAAAGAAGAGGAAATTTGGAGAGTGATGTCATAGAAAATAATGTCATAAATGAAAATTTTGAGAATGAAATAGATGCTTAATTATTAAATGCAGCAGAAAGACCAGGCAAGATCAAAGAAATGTCCATTTGATATGATACTGCCTTGTTGAATATTGACTTGGCACAGTTCCCAAAGAGTTGCAAGTGTTTTATGCACTATCTCAAAATCCCCTCCCTTAACCGTGCATACAGAGAAGGCAATGGCACCCCACTCCAGTACTCTTGCCTGGAGTTGTTGTGAATGGGGAAGGTCTGGTCTAGGTCTACTTCCTGTTCTGTGTGTGGGAAACAGGCCTTGGAAAATTATTTTCCAAGTCTATGCACAGGTGAACAGACAGCAAGTGGGGTCACTTTGAAATCTTCCCTTGCTATGGATGGTGGTTTTGAATACCAGTGAGACCTAGAGGCAAGAGAATGAGTAAGTCAGAGGAAAAATACATATGAAGAGCAGACCCACAGTCACTGCCAAATAGGCAGCAAGAAATACATGCTTATTCTTATAATACCTGAGGTTTGCGAGTGGTTTACTGCCACAGCAATGCTGATTAGTACCCATTGATATGCCATATTCTCTTATTCTAACAACTATTCAAAAGCAGAAATGCAAGCACCTAGACAAGTAAAGGCCTGTGCTTAAAGGGTTCATTGCTAAGGCCCTGATGATCAGCATGTACCTGATATGATTCCTTATCAATCATTATTGATAATTCTAAGACCTATATATTAATGTGATAGTCTATAAGAGGCATTTATGGAAGACACAGCACTCTGCAGAGGAAAATAAAAACATGTGAAGTATGATTTGAATTAATGAAAATATAGACTTCTGCTCAATTACAGTAAGACTGACTGGTCAACAGTAAAATCAGCAAAAAGTAGGTTTGCTCCTCAATCCTCATTCTTCCTTCAAACTCACTCTCTGTCCAAATGAACTTAACCAATTACCTCAGGCCAGCTCGAAGTAGCTGAGTTTTACTGGATAAAATTAGAAGAGCTGAGTGACATCACTATAACTAATTCAGAGCCACCTCAAATGAGCACTCAAAAGTGCCCAGCAATCCTATATGCTGCTCTAATAAACTCTATCTTCTATAGTAAAGAAGACACTTTGATATATTGTCTAATTTTTTCAACCATCCCAATCCAACGTCACTTTTACCTACATGAGCTGTCCTTGGTCCAAACTTTATGAGAAAAGACATTAGAAACTTTGTCATCTTTCCATCTATGTGTGCTCTTGCTGAGGTAGGAAATAGTGTGACTCTGGCCTGGATACATGGTGTTTGTCAAAGTGGAACTCTTGGTCACTAGTTCTAAGTGTCTGATTGCAACCCCATAGACTGTAGCCTGCCAGGCTCCTCTCTCCATGGGATTTTCCAGGCAAGAATACTGGAGTGGCTAGCCATTCCCTTCTCTAGGGGACCTCCCTGAGCCAGAGATCAAACCCATGCTCTCCTGCATTGCAAACAGATTCTTTACCATCTGAGCCACTTTGTTAAGTGGCATAAAATTCAAAAGTTTTGTTCTCACCCAAACACTCCAAGAACAAAGCTAGTATCAAAAGCTAAGCTCTGCTAAAGCAGAGATAAGGTGCACACTCCTGAGGCAAAGGAAGACTCCTTGTCTGCACATGTGCAGAAAGGCTTCTTGGGAGTCTAAAAGGGAGGGGCCCCCAAAATAATTGTGGACTTGCATCCATTGGCCTTTAGGGTGGGACCCATCTTAGCAAAAAGTTGTCGGCACATATTGAGAAGCATCCATGGACCAATCAGGTGTGAAGACAGAAACAAGATAATTGGCCAAAGTAGACAAAGACCCTGAAGGACTGTCCTATATAAGTGATTTAAAAGTGAAAGTGAAGTTGCTCAGTCATGTCTGACTCTTTGTGACCTCATGGACTGCAGCCCACCAGGCTTCTCCGTCCATGGGGTTTTCAGGCAAGAACACTGGAATGGGTTGCCATTTCCTTCTCCAAGAGATCCTCCCGACCCAGGGATTGAACCCCGGTCTCCAGCATTGTAGGCAGATGCTTTACTCTCTTAGCCACCAGGGAAGTCATGTGATTTAAATCACCTCTTTACTGTGTTCTCATTCAGGATGCCTGCACTCTTTTGCAGGTGTGTATCTCTGCCTAGCTTCTGACTTACTGCCCTCCTCCTCATTATAGAAGATGCTTGTATTCTTTCTCTCTGGGTATGTATCTCTGCCCTACTTCTGAGTTAGATAAACAAACTCTTCTTCTGTGTGCTCTCCCATACTTTGTGCTGTGTCTCTAATAATAAACTTCATACCTATTTTTAGTTTTTGCTTCCTTGAAACATTCTTGCTTTCAGACAGGGGCAAGAGCCAGGGCCACTTTGCTTCTAGCCTCTAGCCCCTGGTGGTCTGGTCACTAGGGATTCCTAGTTTTCATCCAGGTTACCCAGTTTAATCCCTGGGCAGGGAACTAAGTAAGATCTCTTTTCAGGACCGCTCAACTGCAGAGATCATTACCTTCCTTTCCCTTTCCCCAACTTTTATTAATATTAAAAAAATTAATCTCAAGTCAAGTCCTCAAAGCACAGTCCTATTAAATTCCACCATCGAGTGCCTGACTCTCATCTCTCCTGACTTTTCAGGGAATATGTCCTATTCAGTGCCCAAGAGCACTGAGCATCTCCCATGTGCCATGAACTTTCTAGGACCTGAGGGAAACAGTGAACCAGACATTTTAGGCAAAAGAATGATGCAAGTCTTGTGCTGCAGTAACTCTATAGATAGCACTGGTATTCACTGATGCAGAAAATATTGAGGAAGTCAGGATCGGGGAGGGGAAAGCTCCATTTGGGTGCTTTTGTATTTTAAGTTATCTATTTGACATACAAATGAACACATTTGTCTGGAGAAGTACAAACTGAATTTATTGAGAGGCACTGGAATTACATGCAGAGAGAGTATAGCTACATGAAAAGATTCACAAATGGCATTGAGGGCCTCTGACATTTCACAGATAAGTGAAGGGGACTCAGCTAAGAAAACTTAGAAAGAGCAGCAAGAATCTAAGATGAAAACCAGAATCTGGTGAGCAAGTTGTTCTGGACTTGCTGAGTCCAGATGATTTGAGAATTATCACTTAGAGTTTAGCATCTCTGTGGGCCTAACCCAGATTTCCGATGACGGGTAATAATATTATTCAAGTGTTTCAAGATTTTTCCTAAAATCTCATTAATCCAGATTGCATCCAACAGGCATACTATAAATAATTTATAAGAATGGCTAATATTTGAGAGCTTAATTAGAAATTATAGTCCTTTACAATGCACACTCCAGGAGCAGAGAAAGAATTTAAGATGTTGGAATACAAATCATTCATTAAGAAATAAAGTAGGCCAAGCTGTAATTAACACAGCCGATTGAATATATTCCATAACTAATGACCTAGTCCAATAGCTAACCAGGGCAGTTATGCTAGTTAGAAATTTATATGTAATCTTTACTTTTAAATCTGAGTTTATTGTTTAGATGCTGCTCTACCTGACCAAATAATGCAAATTTTATAGTGCCTTGTAAGTAGAGAATAGCACTAAATAAATACTGTAATCTGCTTATTTTAATTGATGAATTCCCCAAATTTTTGAAGCCTGACTAAAATGGAAATATGCTAAATTTTGTTATATTTACATAAATAATGAGTGTAACAACAGCAAAAAACACCTTTTATTTTTGCCATCAAACAAGATATTGCAGAAGGAAAGGAGAGGAAAGATGATGTAGCGGGAAGGCCATGAGCTTATCTCTTTTATGAACACACCAAAATGACAACTAGTTACAGAGATCCTCTCAGTGAGAACAATCTGAAGACTAGCAGAAATAAATGATGTAAAGAAAAGCTACAATGAAATGGGTAAGAGGAGAAATCACTCAAACTGAAGTGAAAAAAGAATTTAAAAAAAAATTATAACTGGTTAAGAGAACTCTGAGACAACACTGAGTCTACTAATATTCATATTAGCGATCCCAGAAGGAGAAAACAGAGAGAAAGAAACAAAGAATATTTTTGAAGACACACTAGCTAAAAACATTAAGTAAACTGACACCTGAATCCAGTAAACCCAGAAAACTGGAAACATGATCAAGCCAAAGAGGGTCACACCAAGATACGTTTTAATTAAAATGGCAAAAATTAAAGATAAAGACAAAATATTAAAAGCAGTAAGGGAATATGATGTTATAAATCAATTATCATCAATAAAAATTTAATAAAAAAAAAAAACAGTAAGGGAAGTCACAAGCTACATACAAGGGAACTCCCATTAGATTATCAACTGACTTATAAGCAAAAACTCTGCAAGCCAGCCCATGTCCCCCAAGTTCCGTGTTGGAACAGGGACACTGGCTTTGGTCTGCCCATTAACAACTCTGTCTGCATGTCTCTGGGATTGAGTGTTACTGGCTTATGCAACTTGCAGGTGTTCTCTCCTGCCCTTCTGATCAGAAGGGCCCAGAAGACACTCTCCACAGCAAGTGGGGTTGTATCTCAGTTTCCTTCCCTGGGCCAGACGGAGAAGGGCCACCCGTACCTCTACCATTTGGGAAGGACCAAGAGCTACCCTCAGCCTTGGCTATGAACTAACCTCCCTTCCTGATTATAGCCACAGAAGCCTCCATGTCTAGTACTAGTTTTGCTCTGGGGTTGATCAACACTGCGTACTCATTTCTTGGCTGTTGCCCTGCTGGTTACACAGCTTCCAGAGGCTCTTACCAGTTCTTCTGGCCAGATGCGGCCAGAGACATCTCCTGAGTGGGTAAGGCTATGACTCAGCTCCATGCCAGTGTATGGGCAAACTAGGTTCCACTCTTGGCAAAATTCCTCCTTTGAAGATTTGAAGTAGGTAGATCTGTATCCTAATGAGCTCTCTGGTCAGTCTACCACCAAGTTGGTTCTGTACATGAGCAAACCCACTGGTTGGGATTACTATTTGGGCACCACAGGTATAGACTCAGCCTGCCAAGATCCATGTGCTGATTGTTGCAAGCCCCTACTTCTCTTTTCTGTCACAGTCAGATTCCTAGTGGTCGAGCTCTGTAGACCCCTTTAATCCCTATGGGGCAAGACCAGAGTGGAAAGAAAATGAAAGACAACCAAAGAAGTCGCTCAGTTGTGTCTGACTCTGTGACTCCGTGGGCTATAGCCCACCAGTCTCCTCTATCCATGGAATTCTCCAGGCAAGAATACTGGAGTGGGTTGTCATATCCTTATCCAGGGGATCTTCCCTACCCAGGGATTGAACCTGCATCTGTTGCATCTCCTGCATTCACAGGCAGGCTCTTTACCAATTGAGCCACCAGGGAAACTCAGGGCAGGGACTCCCACAAAGCAACCCACAGGGCTGGGGGTGCTGGTTGTTTCCCCGGGCTCTCTTTTCCCACTAGAGGGACAATAGGTTCGGGGTAGACCTCTGTGTGTGGTGCTGCCCTGTTCTGTGAGAAGGGCAACACAGTCAGTGTTCCTCTTAACTTTCTAACACTATCTGTCTTGGTCTCTGTGGTGCAGGGGGCCTTCAGCCTGGTTCTCGTGTTCTAGGATTCTCTCAGTCTTATCTTGTTCATAAATAGTTGTTAATTGCTCTTGCAACGGGGAAAGGAGTCAGGAACAACCTATATCTCCATCTTGGTGATGTCATTCCTGGAAGTTATTAAAGATAATTTTCCAAAAAGGAGAAAATCATGGCTCTCATAAACATCTGAAATAAATGCTTAAAGGCTGTTTAACGCGTTAATTAAATGAGGGAATCAAGTAGAATACACAAATAGAAACAGAACAGTTTTGTTTTTTAAATAAGGGGGCTGTCCCTTCAGACATTCCATTTGCATGTCTAGGGGCAAGAATTACTCTGCGTTGGTGACTTTTACCTACAACTTGCAGAGTTGTAAAATAACTCCTACAGAATCAGCTTTAGATTACCCAGAAGGTTGTCCTATGCAGACAATGCACACTTTCCACTGAGAATCACATTTTCCTTACACAACCCACACCTCAGAAATGCTCAGGAGTGAACCTAATTAGCATGCTGCCCTGCCTCTCCCCCTCTATCCCTTGGCTGAGGTATCAGCAGGTGGCCAGTGCAGCAGTGAGCAGGTGTGATATTGAGTAGGTTTTGTCTGCCTGTCCACCATGCTTTAAAGAGGACAGGCTGGTGCCTGCAGGGTATGAATTCTTCCACAGAGACCCTCCAAAATCTGTGAGAAGCTCCTGGGGTCCCTTCACACGACAGATGTTTGAACAATTCCAGATGGCACATCAGAAGAGTTTTTGCTTGTAGGTCTGGTCACTGATATGGAAGGAAATTCTAATTCTTCCAGATATCAATCTCTCAAAAGAAGGCACCATGCAGTTTCTCCCAGCATAACATCCTCATGCTGAATAAAGAAAACTACAGAGTGGACTTCAGTGTGCAGAGAATATTAGCAGCAATATACCAGTGCAAATGCATGATACAGCTATGAACTGCAAATGATGATGTATAAAATATTCATATGCATGCAGATCACACAATGGCCTCAGAATGAGGAGTCCTTCATTCTCCAAGGTTTTATCAACAATGTCTAGGTCATGTGTTCAGAAGACATATTATAGGATTTTTTTTAAAAAATCAGAATTATTAATACATATGTTCTGGGGGTGATGGCGACATCAGTGTTAAAATTCTGCTTTACTTACCCTCTTCAGTACTGAGTTGCTAATCATTCTATTAATAATGTTAAAACCAAGCAATAAAGGGGATTCATGAGAGAATGACTTTATCTGGATACCTATAGTTTTTCTGGAAGAAAATAAAACGATATGTTTTGCTGATGGCTAGGAAAATGCCAGAAAGCATTCCAACAGAAAGGCTTTATTCTAAATAAGCAGTGCCTTGTGACAAGGAAATTGATTAAACAAACCTATGTTTAAATGATTTTAAACTCAATTATGTAAATAAGCCTAAGTCAATAATATGAGGTCTAGGAATGTAAAGTGACCATTCCCTTGATGGTGGTCAGAGTCACAGCCACATGGACACAATTCTGTTTGCAAGAGAAAATGGTGATTATGAACCCTGTTTTACAGACCAAATTTAAAATGTAATTCCCTACCGGTAACTGTGAGACTGAGTCAGAGGGAAGGGAAACTAAGCAGCTTTCACCTGTTTATGAGAAAAAAAAAAAAAGAGAGAATGAATTGGCATAAGTCAGAAAACAAAGGGCAGGAAATACTTACAGTATTTTGTAGTTGGGCAGCTTAGCACCTGCTGTGCACTGCCTCTAATTCTCTGGCTTATACAATCATTGATCTATCAAAAAAGATGCAGGTAGTCCAGAAGGGAGATAACTTTCTCTCTTTCAGAGGAGACATGAACCTTCAAAATCAACAGCAACACAGTTCTGAAGACTCTTTGCAGAACAGATGACAGTAAGAAATGATGCCAGGTATTTTGAAAGAAGTAGATGAAAAAAGATGGAAATAATTATCAGGTTTTCAGCCTTTTTGGTCTACCTTCTGGTTCTCCCCCCACATTTCTGTCCATCCTGCTGTGCTACATTTACCATCATTTCAGGTGGTTTCCATGTCTCTTTAGTGATGTTATTATCATGTGGATTCTCAGTAGCTTGAGAACTTGAGAAAAGGATACTTCCAAATCATGCCCTGGCATCCCCACATTGGACATTTCAGGAATCACTCAGCTTCCTAGAGTCTTTACAGTCAATAACCTGGGCCATACATTTATTAATGCATATAATTATTAATAATTTTAAAAACTATACTGCTGTGATGCCTTGAATTCAAACTATGCCTCACTGTATTTTGTCTGCATACTTAACTCAGTAGGAAAGCATCTATTGATTCTATCTACTACAATAAACTATAATTGCCTCTTTCTGTGTCTATGTACAGTTCTTCACAAACTAAACTTCCACTAAATACAAATTATTAAGATATGTGCTTGAGGATATAAGATAATGAATTCTACTGCATATGCCATACTCATCCACCTTTAAACATATTCTTCAAAGAGTATGTGAATTGATAGAATAAACCAGGAATAACTTTAACACATAATTTGTGCTAGATCAGATGCCAGCTTAAATAACAGGTGATGCTAAAAACCAGAAATAGAACAAAATTAAATCTAACAGAGGAAATGTATTTTCCCAATTCATATTTTCCACATTCTTCAATGTTAGTAGCAGAGCACTTTTATCAATATCACGAACTGTCAGAAACCAGGAGAAACAGAGCAGCTTGTTTGCAGGAGGACCACTGACCTAGTCCAACCACGAAACACACTAGAACGTATGTTTCCTAAATGGTAGTGTGAGGACTTTGATGAACTGCTCTTCTGCTGGGGGCAGGGGAGGAGCAAAACCAGATGTTTTTGAGCTCTGAAAATTAATCAAGCCACACAACAATCACCTATGCAACAGAAACAACTAAACCTTTGCACCATGCCTGTATTTGCAGTATTTGGTGGCTCAGTGGTAAAGAACCTGCCTGTCAATGCAGGAGATGCAGGTTTAGTACCTGGGTCGGGAAGATCCCCTGGAGAAGGAAATAGCAACCCACTCCAGTATTCTTGTCTGGGAAATCCCATGGGCAGAGGAGCCTGGTACACTATATTCCATGGGGTTGCAAAAGAGTCAAACATGACTTAGAGCCTAAAACAACTCCCTTCCTCCCCCACCCAGCCCCAGCTCAGTGGCATAATAGTCACTGACAGTCACACAACTAGTGGTGAGGACAGACTTATTTTGGAGCTCCATTTAAAACTACACTTCATCTTCAACTACACTGTCAAAATTTTCTCTGAATGTCCAGCTTTATAGAACATTTCTATTTCCAGGCTTTTTCAACTATCTTCTTAAACACAGAGCTCAGATAAAAGGGGAGAGGGAAGCAGAGGCTATGTCCTATCCCTAGTGTATTTCCAAAAGCGTAGCCATTTTTTAGGGACATTGTAGCTGCCTAGGTCTATTATTTCAGTAGGGACAAACAAAAACCTAGCTGGGATTTTTAAAGGAAGATCTGGAAAAGAAGATAATCATAAGGACTCTTAAAATTTTCATATATTTCTGAGTATCTAAAAAGACTAATAGAGTTTTGCCAAGAAAATGCACTGATCATAGCAAACACCCTCTTCCAACAACACAAGAGAAGACTCTACTTATGGACATCACCAGATGGTCAACACCAAAATCAGATTGATGATATTCTTTGCAGACAAAGATGGAGAAGCTCTATACCGTCAACAAAAACAAGACCAGGAGCTGACTATGGCTCAGATCATGAACTCCTTAATACCAAATTCAGACTTAAACTGAAGAAAGTAGGGAAAACCGATAGACCATTCAGGTATGACCTAAATCAAATCCCTTATGATTATACAGTGGAAGTGAGAAATAGATTTAAGGGCCTAGATCTGATAGACAGAGTTCCTGATGAACTATGGAATGAGGTTCGTGACATTGTACAGGAGACAGGGATCAAGACCATCCCCATGGAAAAGAAATGCAAAAAAGCAAAATGGCTGTCCAGGGAGGCCTTACAAATAGCTGTGAAAAGAAGAGAGGTGAAAAGCAAAGGAGAAAAGGAAAGATATAATCATCTGAATACAGAGCTCCAAAGAATAGCAAGAAGAGATAAGAAAGCCTTCTTCAGCGATCAATGCAAAGAGATAGAGGAAAACAACAGAATGGGAAAGACTAGAGATCTCTTCAAGAGAATTGGAGATACCAAGGGAACATTTCATGCAAAGATGGGCTCGATAAAGGATAGAAATGGTATGGACCTAACAGAAGCAGAAGATATTAAGAAGAGGTGGCAAGAATACACAGAAGAACTGTACAGAAAAGATCTTCACGACCCAGATAATCATGAGGATGTGATCACTAATCTAGAGCCAGACATCTTGGAATGTGAAGTCAAGTGGGCCTTAGAAAGCATCACTAAGAACAAAGCTAGTGGAGGTGATGGAATTCCCGTTGAGCTGTTTCAAATCCTGGAAGATGATGCTGTGAAAGTGCTGCACTCAATATGCCAGCAAATTTGGAAAACTCAGCAGTGGCCACAGGACTGGAAAAGGTCAGTTTTCATTCCAATTCCAAAGAAAGGCAATGCCAAAGAATGCTCAAACTACCGCACAATTGCACTCATCTCACACGCTAGTAAAGTAATGCTCAAAATTCTCCAAGCCAGGCTTCAGCAATATGTGAACCGTGAACTCCCTGATGTTCAAGCTGGTTTTAGAACAGGCAGAGGAACCAGAGATCAAATTGCCAACATCCGCTGGATCATGGAAAAAGCAAGAGAGTTCCAGAAAAACATCTATTTCTGCTTTATTGACTATGCCAAAGCCTTTGACTGTGTGGATCACAATAAACTGTGGAAAATTCTGAAAGAGATGGGAATACCAGACCACCTAACCTGCCTCTTGAGAAATCTGTATGCAGGTCAGGAAGCAACAGTTAGAACTGGACATGGAACAACAGACTGGTTCCAAATAGGAAAAGGAGTACGTCAAGGCTGTATATTGTCTCCCTGCTTATTTAACTTATATGCAGAGTACATCATGAGAAACGCTGGACTGGAAGAAACACAAGCTGGAATCAAGATTGCCGGGAGAAATATCAATAACCTCAGATATGCTGATGACACCACCCTTATGGCAGAAAGTGAGGAGGAGCTAAAAAGCCTCTTGATGAAAGTGAAGGAGGAGAGCGAAAAAGTTGGCTTAAAGCTCAACATTCAGAAAACGAAGATCATGGCATCCGGTCCCATCACTTCATGGGAAATAGATGGGGAAACAGTGGAAACAGTGTCAGACTTTATTTTTTTGGGCTCCAAAATCACTGCAGATGGTGACTGCAGCCATGAAATTAAAAGACGCTTACTCCTTGGAAGAAAAGTTATGACCAACCTAGATAGTATATTCAAAAGCAGAGACATCACTTAGCCGACTAAGGTCCATCTAGTCAAGGCTATGGTTTTTCCTGTGGTCATGTATGGATGTGAGAGTTGGACTGTGAAGAAGGCTGAGCACCAAAGAATTGATGCTTTTGAACTGTGGTGTTGGAGAAGACTCTTGAGAGTCCCTTGGACTGCAAGGAGATCTAACCAGTCCATTCTGAAGGAGATTAACCCTGGGATTCCTTTGGAAGGAATGATGCTAAAGCTGAAACTCCAGTACTTTGGCCACCTCACGCGAAGAGTTGACTCATTGGAAAAGACTCTGATGCTGGGAGGAATTGGGGACAGGAGGAGAATGGGGCAACCGAAGATGAGATGGCTGGATGGCATCACGGACTCGATGGACGTGAGTCTGAATGAACTCCAGGAGTTGATGATGAACAGGGAGGCCTGGTGTGCTGCGATTCATGGGGTCACAAAGAGTCAAACACGACTGAGGGACTGAACTGAACTGAACTGAAAAAGCTAAGTACATGTACAATACTGTGTTCATGCCCAGCAGAGACCTGGGAAAGGAGAAGAAATGAATCATTCAACCTTGAGAGCCTGCACAAGCAGGAAGTGAAAGCTAAGGCTGCCTTGTAAACCACTTGAAATTTGAAGGTAATCCTTCTCATGTAGATACCCTTGGCAAAGAATGGAAGACGTACAAATACAGAACTTAAGGAAGTCTTACAGATCTTTGGCTAACCAATAAATTACATTAACCTTCAGTGGGCCCTGGGAATTCAGGCTTCATATAAAAACAAATATTTCTTTAAAAAAAAGTGAGAACTCAGTGGCCACACACTCTTGGGAATATAGAATCAGTATAATTCGTTCAGAAAAGTACCTAGATAAATAAGCAACAATGAGAGAAACAACAACAATACCAACAGAAATCTTTTGACGATAAGAAATTCAAGGAAGAATAAAGGATTTGATTCCAGACTTCTTACAATATATTATCTGTAAGGTTCAGTTTCAGCAAAAAATTACAAAACATGCAAATAAAGTGGAAAAATACAAGAGAAACATCTTCTGATATGACCTAGTTGTCAGAATTAGAAGACAAAAATATACAATCGGCTATTACAAATACATACAAAAACTGTAAACCAAGCAAACTGGATCTAAATAATTGAAAGTATAACAATAATATCTCACCAAATTGATAAATCAGTAAGGACATAGAAATTATAAATAAGAACTAGTAGAAATTCTCTGTACAGTTACAAATTCACCAGAAAAAACTGATAAACAATTTGAACTGGAAGAAGAAAGAATAATTAAACATGAAGATAGATTAAGTGAGATTATTCAATCTAAGGAGCTGAGAAGAAGCAAGAATGAGTAAAAATTAAATTAGCCTCAGAGAGATGTGGGTATACTCTTAAGTATGCCAACACATGTATCATAAGAATTTCAGCAAGAGAAAAGAAAGAAAAAGGTACAGAAAAAATTATTGAAGAAATAACGGCTGAAAAAACACATCAAATATGATCTAAAATATCTACACATGCAAGAAACTAAACAACCTCCAAACAGAATAAATTCAAAAGGTTTTACACATCGACCTAGACTAGTCAAATTTGTTTGTCCATAATTGTTTATTGAAGCTTTTTAATGGTAGCTGACAATGTCTTTGTCAGATATTCTGACATCTCTGCTGCCTTGGTTTTGGGATTTACTGATTGCTTTTTCTCATTCACTTTGGGATCTTCCCTCATTCTTGATATGATTTTCTACTGAAATGGAACATTTGGGATATTATATGTATAAGAATCTTCATCTTTAAACCTCCTGTTTTAGCTCACTTATTTTGACACTGGTCCTGTAGAGGAAGTGGAGAATACCAGCTTAATTCTGCCAGGTCGAGTAGGAGTCCTTCCACTCTGCCTGCTTGACCGCTATGAGGGATCCTTGCTACTCCTAGGCAGGGTAGGTGTTTTGACTCTCCAGTTGGGTCTCTAAGATACCTCCCTTGCTTGGACAGGTAGAAGTATCTTGTGACTTCTCTCCCTTATGGCCTCAACAACACTGCTGGGAGTGGGCAGTATCCTTGTTGACAAAGGCAGGTAGGGAAAGTACTGACTATCCACCAGGCCTCTTGTGCTATCACCCCTGAAGGGGCACCTTATGACTGCAGGGTGGAGGTAAATATTCACTCTCCTTTGTGTTTTCCCTGATACTGTCTGTTTGAGAAAGGAAGTGCTGACTGTATAGTCAAAGATTTCTGACACTAATTGGTGGGGAGCATGAACTGGGGTAATTCATATGGCTTTGTGAGGGTAGAAGCCTAGGATCTCCACTTGACTTTTAGTAGTTTGAAAATAAGACTACAAGTTTTTCAGTGGAGTTGCCTGAAGTAGAGAAGCTCCTGTCTAAACTTTTTCTGTCTTGTAGGCTGCCCCTTCCCGTGTCCTGTGGCTAGAAAGAGGACATTTGGGTGTGGGTATGTTTTAATTGTGGTAATAAAAAGCACAATATAAAGTGTCCTGTGATTCAGATTCAGTAGTTTTAAGTGTATCCACCTTGTAAAACAGATCTGAAAACATTTATATCTTATAAAACTGAAACTCTATACTCATGAAACAATCCCCTATTCCCCTCTTCCTCAGTCCATAGTAACTACCATTATAATTTATGTTTCTATCAATTTAAATACTTTTGTTATCTCATATACATGGAAACATACAGCAGTAATTTTTTTGTGACCAGCTTATATGACTTAGCATCATGTCCTCAAGATTCATCCATCTTGTAATATATGACAACATTTTTCAGTGATACTAAATTTTTGAAAAGATCAAATTTTAACTAGATTATGTAAGAAAGAACAGAGAATACTCAAACAAATAATTGGAAATGAAAAAGGGAACATTACAACCAATGCTGAAGAAATAAAAAGGGATGAATACTATGAAATACTATGGAATACTATGAAAAGTTGTATGCCAATAAATTGGATAACCTAGAAAAAATGGAAAATTTTCTAGAAGCTCACAATTTACCAAGACTGACTCATGAAAAACTAGAAATTTTACACAGACCAATAACCAGTAAGGAGATTAAATCATTAATAAAAAAAACCACTCAACAATGAAAAGCTCAAGACCAGATGGCTTCACTGGAGAATTCCACCAAACAATTAAAGAAGAATTACCACTAATCTTCTGAAAGTCTTTCAAAAAAATTGAGCAGGAGGGAGCACTTTCAAGCTCAATCCATAAGGGCAGAATTACCATGATACCAAAGCTAGATAAAGAAAACTACAATAAAAGAAAATTATAGACCAATAACCCTGATGAATGTCAATGCAAAAGCCCTTAACAAACTGCTAGTAACCTGAATTCAACAGAATGTTCAAAAGATTACACAACTTGACCAAGGAAGGTTTAGTCTTGGAATACAAGAATGACTTAACATATGAAAATCAATCAGTATAATACACAACATTACCAAAATGAAGGACAAAAACCACATAACCAGGTCAGTTGTTACAGAGAAAGCATTGACAAGATTCAACATCCTTTCCTTGGATACAGTCTTCAGTAAACCACCATTTAAAGGTGTCGTTTATATTATCTTTGTCTGGCTTTACCATCACAAATGTGTTTTTTAACCTGAAATATTCTTTCAAAGATACATTAGAACTACAAGTACATTGGAAGTACTTGTTTTTCGAATAAGTGTGAACTTGAGTCCACCAGGACTCAGAATTTTTGTGAAAAGATTTTGACTGCTGATGTCTGGGATTCTCTTCATGCCTGGGACACATTAAGAGGAAAGGGACACACAGCCCAAACATTTTTTAACACCACACAGCTCAGGTGGAAGAAAGAATCAAATACAAAGAATAACTTTTGTATAAATGCCTCATGTGACTCTGTTCCCTAAACCCTTTAATCCCTTTAAAAAGTGCTACTAGATAGAGTTGCCAGTGTCCAGCTGTCTGCACCTAAATACAAAGGGCTCAACCCAGAATACTGAGATAATTCTCTCCCAGTTGTGCCTTTTTGGTTCACTACCACTCTTTTAAAGCAGTCTCTCTTTTCAGTCGTACCCTTATTCTCTTCCCTAACAATGTAAGAACCTAGAACAAATTAAGTTGAACCATATGTAATTACCATGTTAATAATATTAACAGTTCATCTGAATATTAACAGACTCACCATCTTATTGACCTGTTATTCATTCTTTTAAAAAATCCTACAAGAACTTCATCATCATCATTACTTCATATAGTCAATTCTTATTCTGGTTTAGTCACACATTTAACTCTTTATGCACTTCCTTCCTTCTTGAATCTCACATCTACAGTTCCTAGGAATGCCTTCTTCATGCTTGTTTTACACCCTTTGTTGCCATTCAGTATGGTAGCCAATGGCCAGGAGGCAGGAGATAGGTGGGGCCCAGGTTAAATAATTTCTCCCCTGTGGACAAAAGCTCCATGATAGCAGGAACTCCACAAAAGCAGAATGATGGAGGAGGCTGAGTCCTCCACAGATAGAAGACCATATATTCCTCATTTTCAAACTCAAGGACATCTCCCTTGACTATACATGTACAGAAAGGCTCCTTGGAGATCAAAAAGGAAAGGGGCATCACCTCATAGTAAATGATGTCTACAACTCATAAGCCTCCTCCCTAGAATCCACTTTGGCTAAGTGAAAGTGAAAGTGAAGTCGCTCAGTTGTGTCCAACTCTTCGAGACCCCATGGACTGTAGCTTATCAGGCTCCTCCATCCATGGGATTTTGCAGACAAGAGTGCTGGAGTGGATTGCCATTTCCTTCTCCAGAGGATCTTCCCAACCCAGGAATCGAACCTGGGTCTCCTGAATTGCAGGCAGACGCTTTACCGTCTGAGCCACCAGGGAAGCCATCTCTTGGCTAAGAGATGAGCACAGACAAGAGGTTCCTGAGATAAACCAAATATGGCCTCAGGAACAGACAGATCAAAATGACTGGCTAAAGGAAACTCAGAAGAAATGCCCCATAAAAGTGATTTAAACTACTTTGAGGGCTCAACTCTCTCTCTCTCTGAGTCTGCCCATATGTTTATCCACATATACTACACTCTTTTTTCCTCCTCATGAATACTTTACTTGTTTAACTGCTTTCTTTGTAGGAATTTTTTTTCTGCAAAGTCCAAGGGCCAGGGCCTTGTCACTGATCACTAGTCTAATGGCTAGGATTTGGAGCTCTCCCACCATGGCCTGGCCTCAATCTCTGCCTGAGAACCAAAGCCATGCTTCAATCCACTGTAGGCTGAGGCGACCCGACATCATCCACATGTGGTTATTTAAATTAACAATATTTAGCATTAAACGAAATTAAAATTCAGTTCCTAAGTCAGAGTGTTTTTAGATAAATCAGGTCCTGCTGCTTACCTCTTATAAAGTCAAAGTCATAAATGTTTTTGGTAGAAAGAAAAGTTGTCTTTGATCAGAATGCCAGCAATCTGGGGAGATGGCAGATTCAGTGTCCTCAATAATCCGCCTCTGAAGAGTCTGCTTAGCCATCAACATTTTGAAGGAAAGGTGGGAAGTAAGCTCAGTTAATCATTGAGATAGGGGGCCAGAGTCATCACCATCCCCCACTGTGTGCAGGCTTGTAGAATTCTTACGAGCTTCCTCTAAATGTTTTGTTCACAGAGTTTGGTCACACAGCTTGTTTTGGAGATTACTGAAGGGGAAGCTAAGGAAGAGAGTCATCTGTAAATTACTTATTCTTCATTCCTAGTTCTTCTGACCTACAGAAAGAACAAGGCAAGGTATTGTGTGATTAAAAGATTTGAAAGGTGTGCTCAGGCCAGAGATATGTAGGGCATAGAGGTGCCTAGTTAAAAGTTAGTTATTATATAGCTTTGCTAAAGTGGCAAGGAAAAGAGCTTCCTGCTGAGGTTGGTTTCCTGGGAAGAGCTGCTTTCAAGAGTAACCATATTCCATATGTTCAATAGCCACACGTGGCTGGTAACTACTTTTCTATCCTCATAGAAATTTTAACTGGGCAGTGAAATCAATTAAAATTTCATTAATGAGACTCTACATGAGACAGACTTGCTCATCTTTTTGTTTATCCAAAATATCTTTACTTTGCCCCTCCTTTTTCAAAATCTTCTGAGTATAGGAGTGTAGGTTGAATGCCTACATTTGTGTACAAGAGAATGGCTGGTGCTTGAGTAATCATGCAGCTTAGAAATCTGATCCTCATGTCAGCCCCCAGGTGGTGGGGGTAGGTGGGGGGCGCAGATTAGGGCCCTGTCCTCACGTGTCCTTACTCCTGTCACTGCGAGTTTCTCCTGAAGTAGAGGACCATACCTCGTACTTCCATTACTTCTCAAGACTCAGTAGGTGTGTGAGGGCATGCTATGTCACTTCAGTCATGTCTGGCCACTGTGGACTGTCGCCCACCAGGCTCCTCTGTCCATGGGATTTTCCAAACAAGAATACCAGAGTGGGCTGCCGTGCCCTCCTCCAGGGGATTTTCCTGACCCAGGGATCAGACCCTGGGTCTCTTACATCTTCTGCATTGGCAGGAGGGTTCTTTACCACTAGTGCCATCTGGGAAGCTCAGACTTAGTAGGTATAATGGCCCAAATGTTTCCAGCATGGAAAATGGTAAATAACTAGTTACTTTTAGTTGATGCAGTTTTCCCACAGGATCTAAAATCTTTGAATCAACAGCTCATATTGAAAAAATAGCCAAATAATGATTTAAATTTCCATTTCAGCCTCCTATATATGTATATGTAAAATGCTCAAACTAACAATCAAAGCAGCCAAAGCAATAAATTATGAGTACCTACTGTGTGCAAACAGCATGGAAAATGGTAAATAACTAGTTACTTTTAGTTGATGCAGTTTTCCCACAGGATCTAAAATCTTTGAATCAACAGCTCATATTGAAAAAATAGCCAAATAATGATTTAAATTTCCATTTCAGCCTCCTATATATGTATATGTAAAATGCTCAAACTAACAATCAAAGCAGCCAAAGCAATAAATTATGAGTACCTACTGTGTGCAATGGACTGTGCTAAGCCTTTCACATGGGTTAATTAGCTTTTTGTTAGTCCATCATGTATGGATGTGAGAGTTGGACTGTGAAGAAGGCTGAGCACCAAAGAATTGATGCTTCTGAACTGTGGTGTTGGAGAAGACTCTTGAGAGTCCCTTGGACTGCAAGGAGATCCAACCAATCCATTCTAAAGGAGATCAACCCTGGGATTTCTTTGGAAGGAATGATGCTAAAGCTGAAACTCCAGTACTTTGGCCACCTCATGCAAAGAGTTGACTCGTTGGAAAAGACTCTGATGCTGGGAGGGATTGGGGGCAGGAGGAGAAGGGGATGACTGAAGATAAGATGGCTGGATGGCATCACGGACTAGATGGACGTGAGTCTGAAGAACTCCAGGAGTTGGTGATAGACAGGGAGGCCTGGCGTGCTGCAATTCATGGGGTCGCAAGGAGGCGGACACGACTGAGCGACTGAACTGAACTGAATTAGCCTGAAACTGTTAGGTAGGACGTTTCAGACAAGCAACCAGGACCTAGCTGAAAAGGATGCAAGCTTATCTCTAAAATCTCAACCCAGATACATTCCACTGGGGCCCAGGAGAGTTCATAGACATGCTACAAAATAACCACAGGGACTTTTACAACTCCACAGCATGTACCCTAGGCACACAGTGGATATAAACTTACCATGGGGGCTTCTCCAACTCAGGCACATGCATTATTGATGCACAACTGTGTCCTCAGGTGAATTCAGGGAGCCTGGAGCCCATTAAGGGTTCATAAATATTCTATACATACATACATCTGATTATTATAACAGACTGGATTATGGGAAAGACATGCACAATAGAACCTGCTGTTATGTAACTTGCAACTGTCAATCAAAACTGTCAGTCCACACCTGGCTAGATGAATATGAAAAACCCTATCTTGAAAGATCTCTTGCCTCACCATTCCAGTGCCAGTGCCTCTCTTGGCTTGGCCCACCTCTCCTTTGAGGTGTTTCTTCTGTTCCTGCCTCAATAAACTTGTTTTGGCAACAAGTAAGACCTCAGATTTCTTTTTGTATCCTTATCAAGAATCAAGGTCCACAAGAGAGGAACCCTTCAAATTTCACTCTCTCCAAAGCCACTGATAAAACTGGGATAATTACTTTAAATTGATTACCTTAACATATTCTTTCCAATCTTGTCTCCAAAGTGCTCCAACAATCCTATCTTCCCACAGTATACATGAGAAACATTTTCATATGTACCTTATTGTTTCTATTTGAATTTCCAATAATTTACTAAATGGAAAGAGAGCTCCTTGAGGGTAGCTAATTTCATGTCTTAGAGAAAAGCAAGACATGATGGAACATCATGTTGCTGACAGAAAGCAAGGATTGTTAAAAAAAAAATGTCTGGAATAATTCTGGAAGAACGATGGAGTCAGGGGACTCCATACAATTGGATCAGCCAAGAGAGAATACCAATTATCATAGTAATTACAGGTCTTTGAAACAAGTGAAATTATAATATCCATTAAATGAAAACTTGCTATTATGGAGATAAAATATAGCTGTTTTTCTAAAATTATTGTACAAATAATTCTAATTCAAATTAGAATAAAAATCAATAATTTTTCTCCTTAATTTAGTCGATTTCTGTATTTAAGAAATTTTTATAGGCTTATGTGTAACAGTAGGAAAGGCTGAATAAATGGAATTATGATAAGTTTTCTTAAAAAGTAATTTCTGCCTCCAAAGCAGAGGTTTTGAAATTCACATCAATTAACTAAATAGATATCAGGTCAAACAGCATGGCAAGATAATTAATTCACAGTCTCTTCACAGATCCTGGAAGATGCATCCAGAGCACATCCTGGCCAAGAATTCTTGGCTGGCAGCTGAAAGCTTCCACCCTGGCTTATTTGAGAGAATGTATTTTTATTTTAGGTGAAGCAAATTGTTGAATCCCCTAGAAGGTATGAGCATATGTATTGCTGTAAACTTCAGCAAAGCAGATACATTGAAAACAATACAAAAGAATATAAACCCCATTATCAATGGTTTTGTAATGGATTGGGCGTAAATATTATCAAAATTTTCAAATCACTTCTTAAGTTGAGTATTCTTTTTTTTCTGGTTTTAAGATTAATTTAAAAATTTAGGAGAAACTGACAGATTAAACATTCTAACTAATAAAATACTTAAGGTAATTTGATGATGGCTTTAGTCAGCCTGATTTTATTTATAAAGCAATTTTAAAGTAATTTTATTTATACAACTAATATTTACAAACTAATTTGTGTATTGTGTATTTGTATATATGATGTTCAGAAAAATTATACTTGATGGATTCATATGTAGTTAAAATACTGAGAATTAAAGAAAACACCAGTATTTCTCTATACACATAAAACATTCCAGGAAACGTTAAAAACACAGATCTGACATCAGTATGTCGTGTGTGTGTATGTATGTGGTGACTGTGCAAGTGTGTTTTTAGGCAGAACAGTTTTAATTTAATATTTTTAGACATATAAATCATATCTTCAAACAAAAGAGAAATCTAGCCATGGATTATATTTACTTGCTGCAGAAAATAAGAGCAATTCAACTGTTGGAAGTGTCAAAATCTGCATTCTACTGTCCATCAGTAACTCATTATCTGTGTGACACTTATCTAAGCAATGAAAGTCCTTGTGCTGCAGGTTTTCTGATCTGTAAAGAAGAAGAAAATTATAAATATTGTACGCCGTTTTAAGAATTAAAGTCAAAGAGTAGTGATACAAAGTACTACATTCTGTTACAGATGTTCCATGTTAAGAAATTTCTTAAGTCTTGTTAGATTATAAGATTTCACTTTTCAAATATAAAGGCAGGTTTAGATCTGAGAATTTGTGTTTACAAAGTCAGTGATAAACTCTGAATCCAGCGTCTCATCCTCTTGTAATAGAGAAAAACAAACCCAGCTCTGTATTGAATCTGTTCCTTTGTGCTCTGTTGACTGTGCTGAGTCACTCTGGCTCTGCATCTTTTGTAAAAAGATGCTACCTATAGCCTGAAATATTCAGGAGAGCATATATTCTCATGGCTCTGAATTTAAAGAATATAACACTTATCCATTTATATAGAGATAAAAAGTTGCAGAATAGAGAATAACTTTTGTATTGCTAGAGGTTTAAAGGAACATCATGACCTGACCTACAAGGGGAGTTTCAAGAACAAAGGATTCTGACACCAAGCAGTTTGCAATAACTAACCATGCTCCTCCTTCAACTTGCCTTTAAAAGTGCTTTCCTGAAACCCTTCAGGGATCTGGATTTTTTTGGGGGGATGGGGGAGGTGAGGTGGGGTGTGGGAATGAGCCACCCATCTCCTTGCATGACCTTGCAATAAACCTCTCTCTGCTCCAGAACTTTGGTTTGTTTGGTCTTACTGAGCATTGGACACACAAACTTCTATTTGGTTATACTTAACACTGGGTCGGGAAAGACTCCTGGAAGAAGGCATGGCAACCCACTTCAGTGTTCCTGCCTGAAGAATCTCATGGACAGAGGAAACTGGCAGGCTACAAACCACGGGGTAAGAAAGAGTCAGGCACAACTGAGCAACTAAGCACAACATAGCACACAACACAAATAATGATAAAATAAACGGAATATGCATCATTTTTCAGTCATAATCAAAGCTTGGTGAATGTATTCCATTACTAGTAATTCTGAAACAGAAGCTTCATAGTAAGTAGCAATTCAACTTATTTTCCCAGCAATGTGATCTATGTATGATAAATCCTGCCATATACCTCAGTCACACATACCTATCTTCCTAAAACAAAACCCATGCTTGTACTTGAATTATACCACATACTAAAGGCTGATGTTCTGATGAAATTTGCAGCAGAAACTAGCAGAAGCTGCACCTGTGAAAACTTGTATAGCAAAGCAAGGCTCAGGTAACCAGACTTAACTACAAATTAATGATGTTACTTTGGAAGAAGCAACCTAGACTCACTTAGAAACCCTGCAAAGGGAGAGGTAAGGATCAGATGGAAGGATATTTTATGATTATCCTGTCAATAGACAATCTCTCTAATTCTGAGAATAAGAATTTTTTTTCTTATAAAAGCTCAATTCTTTCTCTGAATTTAAATTTGCTAAACCAGTGTTTATGAATACTTTCGTCCTTTCGAAAAGTGGTAGTGAGTTGCATGTATGTTTAGGTAGTTCATAGATCTATCCCATTAATAATATTTTTGTTCAACTGAAGTAGTAAGTTATTTTCAATGTGCATAAAGTCTATCAACTCCTTCAACCTGTAAACATGCCCATGGGTTCCCGTTTGGCTCTTGGTACACATAAACACCAGATCCATGTCCCCCTCCACATCGTGTGTAGGCCATTTCATGTCTATCACTTTCTTTTTTATTCTTTCCTCCATGTTGCCATTTACCATAAGCCACACTTAAAAAGGGAAATAGACAGCCAGGATCTATTCAAGGCATGAAGGGACTCAAACATTGTTGTACATGAATTGCAAAACAGTAGATTAAGTAACCCACTAAAGATGTTTTTATTTAACGTATCTCCATTTCATCCTCTTTGTTTAAAGCATGGTTTGACAATCCAACTGCATAGTTGGATTTAATATATATTAGATGGAAAGTGCCAGAGAAGGCAATGGCAACCCACTCCAGTACTCTTGCCTGGCAAATCCCATGGATGGAGGAGCCTGCTAGGCTGCAGTTCCATGGGGTCGCTAGGAGTCGGACATGACTGAAGCGACTTAGCAGCAGCAGCAGATGGAAAGTGCTTCTATCATATTTGTCATCTTTCAAGGTAAGGACCATGATTACCATTTTTCACTTTTCAAAAATCCATTGAAGCTGCAGCTGCTGTTGCTAAGTTGCTTCAGTTGTGTCCGACTCTGTGCGACCCCAGAAATGGCAGCCCAAGCTCCCCCGTCCCTGGGATTCTCCAGACAAGAACACTGGAGTGGGTTGCAATTTCCTTCTCCAATGCATGAAAGTGAAAAGTGAAAGTGAAGTCACTCAATTGCGTCCGACTCCTAGCAACCCCATGGACTGCAGCCTACCAGGCTCCTCTGTCCATGGGATTTTCCAGGCAAGAGTACTGGAGTGGGTTGCCATTGCCTTCTCTGCTATTGAAAGCTATTATCTATCAAATGTTCTATATGAAAGCAAGTGAAAAAACTGTCTAGTGTTTACTTAGACAGATAGAGTATAAATGCCCCAATATGTTTGTCTAAGTTACTAAATGATACTGGGGAGGTAATAGGGGGACGGGTTCACTTCATGATGAGGTAAACAAGAATTCTTAAGTTCTAGTCCTAATACTGAGTGTTAGTTATATGCTATTTTCCTTTTCTATTTGAAAATAAAACTTGAGGACTTATTATCTTTGAACTGTCTGCAACTGACATCTGTACATATAATTAGTGCTCTAGAAACCAACTGTTTGGGGAAAATAACATTTAACCAGTTTTGAGTACAAACATTCAACAAATAATTTACTGATTGTTAAATTGTGGTTCTCTGGCAAAGTTTTAAATATCTACATTTATAGGTATTTTAATTCGTGTGTAAGTACTAAGTCAATTCACTCGTGTCCGACCATTTGTGACACTAGAGATTGTAGCCCACCAGGCTCCTCTGTCCGTAGCCCTGGGCAAGAATACTAGAATGGATTGCCATGCCCTCATCCAGGGCAACTTCCTAGCCCAGGGATTGAACCCGCACCTCTTAAGTCTCCTTCATTGGCAGGTGGGCTCTTCACCACTAGTGACACCTGGAAAAGCCCCAGTTTGTAGCAATCAGTATCAACTACTTTGTGTTTCACTTTTCATATGACGAGTTTCAGTTCAGTTCAGTTCAGTCACTCAGTCATGTCCGTCTCTCTGCGACCCCATGAATTGCAGCACGCCAGGCCTCCCTGTCCATCACCAACTCCCAGAGTTCACTCAGACTCACGTCCATCCAGTCCGTGATGCCATCCAGCCATCTCATCCTCTGTCATCCCCTTCTCCTCCTGCCCCCAATCCCTCCCAGCATCAGAGACTTTTCCAATGAGTCAACTCTTCACATGAGGTGGCCAAAGTACTGGAGTTTCAGCTTTAGCATCATTCCTTCCAAATAAACCTCAGGGCTGATCTCCCTCAGAATGGACTGGTTGGATCTCCTTGCAGTATGACAAGTTAAATACCATCATAAATTATATTAACAGATCACAGTATTCCCTATATAGAGAATAAGTAGAGATAAAGGAATATACACACCAGTACAGAATGCATACATTCACACATTTTTTAATATTTTAGGGGAGAAACAATATAATTTCATAATTCAAATTTAATTCAACTCTTAAAAATATTTTTCTAATTTAATTCAAAAGTTTTTTTTTTTTTAATTAACAAATAAGCAGGAGAAGTTTACAAATCAGTCAGGGAATGTGGATGGTGCATCACCAAAATTCAGTAAAAATATTTTAAAGTTTCCCCTTTAGAAAAGAGATCAGAGTGCAGTGGATTTCACTATCTAGAAATCTGTAAAATTTCAGGTACCAAAGTGATGCATTCTTTTGGAACATAAGGTGATCACTTGTTAAAGCTGCAGTAATTTAATGATGTTTATACCTAGCTATGTGTTTAATGGACCCTATAATTTTTATGCTGAATCCTTCCCCAAATTACACAGACCTTTGGGAAAAGCCTACACACGCCATTTACCAGGGTAGTCCTTTATATATTGCTATATTGTGATCCTAAACTTCTTTCATCATTTAAATAAACATCAGTATAGATACAATATTCTGGCAAATAGACTTTAAAGTGGTCTCCATGATCTCAGCCTGTTAAGTCTTGATATAATCCCTCCCCTTAGTGTGTGTGGGACCTGTGACTTGTTCTAACCAATGTGTGTGCTTAGTCGCTCAGTCATGTCCAACTCTTTGTGACCCCACCAGGCTTCTCTGTCCTTGGGGATTTTCTAGGCAAGAATACTGGAGTGGGTTGCCATGTTCTCCTCCAGGAGATCTTCCCAACCCAGGGACTGAACCCAGGTTTCCGCATTGCAGGCAGATTCTTTACCATCTAAGTCACCAAGGAAGCCCATGAATATTGGAGTGGGCAGCCTATCCCTTCTCCAGGTTATCTTCCCAATCCAGGAATCAAACCTGGGTCTCCAGCATTGCAGGTGGATTCTTTACCAGCTGAGATACCAGAGAAGTCCTTCTAACCAACAGACTATGGCAAATTGGGGGATGTCATTCCTATGATCACATTTACCTTAAATAAGACTCCCTCTTGCTAGCATACTTGCTCCAGAGTCTCTCCTCCACTAGCCTTGAAGAAGCAAGCTTTCATAAGTCCTCCAGCAGTAAGGAATGAAGTGCTGTCAATAATCACGGGAGCAAGGAGGCAGATCCCTTCCTGACTGACTTTCCGTATAAGAACACAGCCCTGGCAGACACTTGATTGCAACCTTGCAAGAGCCTCAGTAAACCCATGCCTAGCTCCTGACTCACAGAAACTATGCAATAGTAAATGTGTATTGAGTTAAATTTGTGGTAGCTTTTTATACCTTATAGAAAATTAATATAAGAAAAAATGTTTGAGAAAAAACAATATAGAGGATATCTTTTCCCATTCATTAAAAAGAACACAGAAAAGTAGGTATAGACACAAAAGGTAATAGCAAGGCAAAATGCATCTAATTCCAAGTGATCTTTTTCTGGTCAAAGTTAGTACCTGGCAGGCACATGGCCGGTGGGATATGGAGAGGGCAGTGCATTTTTATTATAACTGGCTTTTCAATGCAAATGGTGACATCATGTGAGTATCTAATGATCACTGCCACAAAAGTAGTTACTGGATAAATTCTCATGGTTAACATGATTTTTTGCTCTCCTGATATTCAAGTATGCCCTACTTAAAATGGACTAGCTGATTTGGGGTGCTCTACTGGAAATAGATCTCAAGATCCTAGAATTTTTCCTGAAATGACAGATTTAGTTCAGATCATATAGCTTGCATTTTCCCTTAGCATAAGCATTCTTCCACTAATATTCCAAATAGTAGCTAGGTGAGAAGGTAACTCAAGGAATGTTTTGCCTAGATAAGCTCAAAATTTAGAAAGGGAAATGGAGAGATTTAGTTTAAAATGTGACTTATTCCCTAATAAATGAACATACAGTCACAAGAAAGCAAAGAGTTGTTATAATGTCCAGAAAAAAAAAAAAATCATAGGACTGCAAAGAAAAGTCACCTAACCATCCCATACATAAAGAAAAAAAAGTTAGGACTATATTTCATTCAGATGTGAATGGATACATTTCCAGTGTTAAATATGGAATTTATCAGTTCAGTTCAGTCGCTCAGTCGTGTCTGACTCTCTGCGACCCCATGAATCGCAGCATGCCAGGCCTCCCTGTCCATCACCAACTCCTGGAGTTCACTCAGACTCACGTCCATCGAGTCAGTGATGCCATCCAGCCATCTCAACCTCTGTCGTCCCCTTCTCCTCCTGCCCCCAATCCCTCCCAGTATCAAAGTCTTTTCCAATGAGTCAACTCTTTGCATGAGGTGGCCAAAGTACTGGAGTTTCAGCTTTATACATGGGCATAAATTTAGCTAGAAAATAAACATTTCTGTGAGATTACTAGGTGATCCTTATTACAATTTACAAAGAATATAATGACAAATCACAAAGAAAAATAAGCAAATTATCACAGATTAAAATCCTCTACACATTTTTCTACCCATGAATTCTCTGTTTCACATCTGAACTTAATAGCAGAATTTCATAGCTGATATTCAACACTCATTTCATTATTAAAATATATCAAAATTGATTTAAAAGACACAGAAGGAAAAGCAATCAGCCAAAAAATGTTTTCTCAGGTGTTTGGCCAATGGGCTCTGGTTCACAGGAATATGGAAATGCAGCTGAAGGCCATCTGAGAAGTACTTCCTAGTTTAAAAATGTCAGCAAATGATTGATAAAAGAAGCTTACTGTAGGTTTCCATGTAACACAAACCATTAGAGTCCAACGCTGATAAACTTCCATGTTGTATTTTTAAGAGAGTATGGCCACAGCTTGAATCCTTCTTCTCACTTAAAACTGGAAGTAATTATGTAAAATACATTTGCCTTTTAGAAGATCAAGTCAGAACAGTCAGAAACTGCCAATCAGTTATTAATGAGCACACCAAAGTCACTGTCACATAAATGGATCAAGAAGGAGCACTGAGCAGAGCCTCCAGGGACTGTTTGTGAGCAAGCTGATGGCATTGGACCCCCACTGCCTGTCCCAGAAGGACAATGGGTGGGTTTCATCCACTGGGAGCCCCTGGCTTAGCAAGAGAGTCACATCATCTTAGTAATCAGTAAATCACAATAGAAGATCAGAAGAAATACTCTTTCTGGCTTTCATTGACTGAACATTGCATGTTGAGCTCACTTTTCAGAGCAGTTTCAGCATTGTCTCCAGTTTTTGGAACATTTGTCTCATTTTTTTGATATAGCCATCTCTGTTGATAAATGCGTATAGCAATGGCAGTGATGCAGAGCAAAATAAATATCACAACTGCTATCACACCTAGAGAGAAGGGAAAATACAAAGTCCGATTATAAACTGTAAATGTCAGCCTAACTAGAATCTACCCTAGCACCATTTATCATCAGAAAATTTGAAACCAAGTAATATTAGAACTTTAAGGTTACTTCTAAGTCCATGCAAACTTTAGACACAGAGGTTTTCTGCCTTAATTCCAAAGACATATCTGATTGGATTCCAGTTAATGCCTTCACACGAAAGTGCAGAAACACCATAGGCCTCTTCGGTCATGCCTGCATGGCTGAGTAAGCAGGTTTTTATTTTTAAAAGGTATAGACTGTGTAGCCCTATTATAGAGTGATTAAACGCTTTGTTGTTGTCATGCAATTGCTAAGTTGTGACCAATTCTTTGTGACAGCATGGACTGCAGTGTGCCAGGTTCCTCTATCCTTAGTGCTTAGTGCACTTATCTGTCTCCTAGTGTGCTTAGTTAACCAGCTATGTCCGACTCTTTGCGACCCTATGGACTGTATAGCTCGCCAGGCTCCTCTGCTCACGGAGATTCTCCAGGCAAGAATACTGGAGTGGGTTGCCATACCCTCCTCCAGGGGATCTTCCCAACCCAGGGATCTAACCCAGGTCTCCTGCATTGCAGGCAGCTTCTTTACCATCTGAGGGACCAGGGAACTCAAATGTATGTCCATTGAGTTCAATAGGCTATCTAACAGTCTCATCCTCTGCTGCCCCATTTTTCTTTTCACCTCAATCTTTCCTAGCATCAGTCTCTTCCAATGAGTCAGCTTTTTGCATCAAGTGGCCAAATTTCTATGTGTTTTAATGAAAATTTGATTAAACTGTTATGCTGATATACAGTTGAACTACAATAATGTGGTGTATATTTTATCTATGTCTATGAGACCAAGAGAGTCTTAAGTGATTGTTGCCTCTGGGGGTCTACACTCTTGTGTTGCCTCTTGTCTACACCCTGTGACTTGCTTCTAACCAATACAATATGACAAAGTTGATGGTCTGTACCTGATTATTTGTACATGATTATGTTACATAAGACTGTAGCACCTGTACTGTTGGAGTCTCCTTCTTTCTGCTGGCTATGAGGTGGCAAGAGCCATGCTGGAAACCACCACATGACAAGGAACTCTGTCTATGAACCAGTGAAAATTCAGAAGCTCTCAGTGCTACAGCTTCAAGACACTGAATGCAGCCAACAATCTATGCAAGTGAAAAAGGCTCCATCCCCAGTGGAAACTTCAAATGTGACCCCAGCCCAAGATCTCAAATGACACACATTCATTTCAGGATTGTGAGACCCTAAGCAGAGGACCTAATTGAGATGTGTCCAAACTCCTGACCTATATAAACTGAGGAATAATACACATGGATTGAGTTAAGTTGCTAAATAGGTGATAATTTGTTATGCAGCAATTGATAACTAATATACTATATTATAAAAATCTGTAGAAATATTAATAACATTCAGTTATGTGAAAAGTAAAACATTTCTCATGCTGGAAATGTTTTAAGTATTGAAGACATTAACTTTGCCAGTGGTTCTCAACCTTGGCTACTTAGTAGACGATGACAGAATTTTGGGTGGGAGGCTGGGGTATCATTATTATTTCGAAAGTTTCACAGATTATTTTAATGCACCATCAAGCTAAGCCATAGGGATATTAAGTCAAGCTATATCACATTAGTGAAGAATAAATATCCAATCCATCTGAAACAGGCAAAAAGGAACATTCACTAGTCAATATAGTTTTAAGTTGATTGGCATAAGCATTAATTAGTATTTCTAATTAACAGATGTAAGCAAACACATGTTAGTGTTTAGTTATATAAATCAAAATTTGTATTTCAAAATGAAGTTTCTTTATTATACTCTGAGACAGACTTAAGCAAGTGTGATGGAGCCCAACAAACTTGAAGCTTGGTTGGGTGTAATTGGTCACAAAGATTCCTGAGCACATGCTATCAGGAACTCAGACTCCTTGGCTGAGAAGAGGTAGCATATGTATTACTCTATGAATATTTTTAAATATTTATTCATAAGTAGAATATTCATTACTTTCAATATATTTTCCATCTCATGTGAGAAACAATAACAGAGTTACTTTAATTATTTTTATGTTTAGTCATAGAGCTTTGTTTTAAAAGCTATATCATGTCCAATTTTAGTGTCAGGGACCACTAACTCAGTAACAGTGATCAAACCACTTAATTATATGATGATTGTCACCATTACACTGACCCACCTATACATCCAGGATTTTCTGTATGTGATTGATCACCTCTGACTCTACCTTGCTTTTGTTTTGTGAGGTTTGGTGGGATCCTAGAAGAGCTTCCATCTCCACCCTCTATCTGAAGAGATTGAGATAATGTGAAGAATGCATCTGATGGCTTCCATAACCTTCCCATCAGCAACTCCAGTGTAAATGTGTTTTTGACAAGTGCTCATCCCTGCGTCTGCATCTCTTGTCTATCTACACGGATATATCTTTCTCTATGCATCCATCTGCCCATCCACAGCATAGATCACTTGGCAAGAAATCCTCTGTGACCTCTGGTTTACCAGGTTCGAATATTGATTAGGTTAATACTCCTTTTCTAGTGCTTCCTTTGTTTACAGGGAAGAAAATAAAAATGAAAAATGCAGAAATTGGAGAAATTCACTTACTGGGATAATCCTTTAAACAGATCAAATATTTCACACAAAGGTGAAGTCTGTGAACAATTTTTTAAAAGTCGGATAATTCTTTCAGGAACAATACACTGGAGGTCTAGATACTCAGTAACTGACAAACCACATAGCCACCAGCCCCCATACAGATGGAAGGAAGGTTCAAGTACATTGTAGGGTCCAGCAAACTGAACCCTTCTGTCCCTAAGACCTTCTGTGCTTTGCTTGGCTCCCACGTATCAGGAGCCAACAAGGATTTCTCAGGGGAGTGACGCTAGAGTAACTTACTTTGTACATCTTGCCAATGATGCTTAGCAAAAGCAATACAACTCTGTTCAGTGGTAAAGAATCTGCCTGCCAATGCTGGAGATGCAGAAGACGTGGATTCAATTCCTGAGAATGGCAACCCACTCCAGTATTCTTGCCAGGAAAATCCCATGGACAGAAGAGCCTGGCCAGCTACAGTTCATGGGGTCACAACAAGTCAGACATGACTGAACAACTGAGCACACACACACACACACGCAGGCAATAAAACTCTAAGGACCACGTCTTTGTTCTATCATCAATTTGACTTTTATCTTTGTTCTCTCTAATAAAAGGGCACCAACTATTATAATCTGCAAAATTTTGAACTTTGGTTCCTACTTTGTAAATATTAATCACATTTAAGTCATTTTCACTTAACTTTGACATTATAGTGAAGTTTTCTCATTAAAAATAAATCAGAATGATTTAGGATTAAGACTTAATTTAAATTTTAAAAAGAAAATTATTCCTTTTGGATATGCATTATAAATTTTTATAGTTTTTATTTATTTCTGGAGTTATAAGATGGAGGTCATAGTCCTCACTCATTACAAAAATAAAAGTAATTGATACAGAAATAGAAATAATGACATTCTTACATAGATTTGATTAGCACTTTACAATGTCTGAATACTTCACTAGTTGTCTGGAGAAACCTGGTATCTTAATAAATGCAGGCAGATCCAATCTGAGCAGGTATGTAGCTGGCCTAACCCAGTCCAATCACCCAGCTCTAGGAGTAATTACTTCACTTTGAGGTAGCAAAGAATGGAGAGTAGTTTACTTCTACTCACCAAGCAGTTTTCAACTGACTCACATTTCCATAATCTAATTAAACAAATTAAAATGTTCTTTGAATGATAAGGAGGGAGAATTGAATATTAATTTTTGAGTCCTACTTGGATAAGTTTTGTTTCAGGGGATATAATAGAAGATATTTAAAGTGCAATTACTTTTACTTCTTCATATATATATATATCTGCAATTCATGGGGTCGCAAAGAGTCGGACACGACTGAGCGACTGAACTGAACTGAACTGATATATATATGAATGATTTAATTAATGGATGGTGGCTCAGATGGTAAAGCGTCTGCCTACAATGCAGGAGACCTGGGTTCGATCCAGGGGGCGGGAAGAACCCCTGGAGAAGGAAATGGCACCCTACTCCAATACTCTTGCCTGGAAAATCCCATGGGCAGAGGAGCCTGGTGGGCTGCAGTCCATGGGGTCTCGAAGAGTCGCACACACTGAGCGATTTCACTGTCACTATATGTATCTACCTAGACAGCTAGCTACCTATTTCTCTGCCCAAAGATAAGCTTGATGCTAGATGCAGTTTTAATCTTTATGTTTAGGTAAATGACAATTTGTATAATTTAGGTGCTTCTACCAATAAATGTTGCATTTTTTAATTTTAAATAAAATTTATTTTCTTTTTAAATTTAGAGAATAATTGTTTTGCAATGTTGTTAGTTTCTATTATACAACAGGGTGAATCAGCAGCCTTCCATTAGCTATTTTACACACAGTAGTGTATATATGTCAATGTTGCTTTATGTTTTATTTTTAATCTTATTTTTAAGTGTTCTGGGCTAAGGGGCTGACCTCTGGCTATTTTAAATCAAAGAAGTAAAAATAAATGTGTCTTAAATATGCATACATTCTGAGAGAAACTA
The DNA here is from genome assembly GCA_006410675.1 of Oreotragus oreotragus. Taxonomy (NCBI): domain Eukaryota; kingdom Metazoa; phylum Chordata; class Mammalia; order Artiodactyla; family Bovidae; genus Oreotragus; species Oreotragus oreotragus. The sequence goes on along the minus strand of SJYX01019751.1, from coordinate 89,037 downwards.
ATGACTATTTTCAAGTGAAAAACCTCTTGTTATTATAGTTCGGCAACCATCCTTTAAAAAAGAGGAGCCATCAGTTCCTTCTACAAAGCTTTTTCGAAGGAGCTGAGTTCGGTACAGTTACATCAAGAACATTAGCAAATGTACGTGGTCTGCCATTGACCTCACAATCATCACGGATTCTCAGACATTTTTTGGATTTTGCTAACAGTGACAACAGAACCAAGGAAGAGGTCATTTGCGGCCCCATTACCTCCGATGACCGCGGAGTCACTTCTGTCCGCATTAACTAAGGGCCGTCCCTCATCCGTTGGTCCAGAACGACCTACAGTAGAAAAAGGGAGGATGACAGAGAGTGGAAAGGAGGAGTTTTGAGAAATCCACAAACATTTTAAGGAAGAGCAGATAATGCAGTGACAGAAACGAATTTGAAACGAAGAATCAAGAATGGAAAGACCAGAGAAGTGAGATGAATTGAGGACTTTGGGAAACCTCTGGCAGGGAGATTCTGAGCATAATCCTGCTGGCATGTGGAAGGAGTGCAGTTGTACCGGGATGGAGATGGAGTGGAAGAGCGCAGGGAGCGAGCCACACACCTGCACCGCCTGCGAGAGGGCGGGTCGCCTCCCGCGCTGGGGCTCCGGGCCCCGCCCCATCCGCGCAGCGGGACGCGGTGGCCACGTGTCCGCGGACGGTGACCTGGGAGTGGCCGCCAGAGCGCAGCGCCGCCTTCAGAGGGACTGCAGGCCCGAAGCGTACCGCAGAAAGGCAGCCCGTGAAGCCGCGCGCGCCGGCCCGCAGCGTGTCCGGGTCTGCGCCGAGGGGCTCTGCGGACAAAGGAGCAGGACACACCGTTACGGCTCATGGGCATCTGGCGGGGGCGCCAGTCCTGCCCGCCTCTGCGTAGCAGTGATGAACTGAGCCTCCCTCCAAGCCCTTCCTCCTTTCTTCCTTAGGAAAAGATCCACAGCCGTACCAGAGAGGCCTTGGTTGATGCCCTGCGGTTGTTCACTTCCCGTGGGAAAAAATTAAAGCTTCCTTGGATGCAGTCACTGTTAACGGGAGAATGAAATCCTCCTCCACCAAAGCAGTTTTCAAAATATTTTGAACAGGATTTGTGACCAGTATTCTAGATGGTTGGTGACCTAGGTCTCATGAGGATGGCAGAGCTCTAGGAACTCCTGCAGTTACCTCCTAATTAATATTTTAGTCTTGCTGACTGTTCTGAGCCTCACAGTGAGGGCATCTCCTGACCCACAACTGCTGTTCCAGGAACACCACACCCCACTTTCTTTTCCCCTCTCCACAAGGGTGATCTCTATCCCTACTCTATAAATAAAGGCTTGCCCTCACCAACCCCATCTTGATCCCCGTTCTCACCCCAGACTGACAGAGGTTGGTTATTATGACCTAAAGAAGAGCTGCGATTGACACAGGAGAGCAGAGCATCAATCCCTTCCTTTCAGTGATGCCTGCTTCCCGCAGTGTACTTGCCCAGTGGGCAAGAAATCTAACCCAAGGCCCCTTCAAGTTTAAATGTGTCAGTCAGGGAAGGAAGAACCTGCGTTCCCCCACAGAGGAAACCACGTCAGTATGAGGCAACTTTGGCATTTGCTGTCAAACTCCTTCCTGCTTCATCATGTATAGAAAGGCTCATAGTCTCTCCTTTTTCAAACAATCAGTTACCAAGAATTTACCAAATGACTCCCATAGTCTGGACACTGTGTTAAGCGATTTANGGGTGGGTGGGGGCGGGGCGGGTTTCAGTCCATGGGGTCGCAAAGGGTCCGACATGACTGAAATGACTTAGCACGCACAGCAGAGTATTAGAGGTGGTCAGTGAAACAGGTTTTTAGGAGGCATTTGTTCATTATCTTAAACTATCGCAATCTGTAAATATGAACCCAGTGTAGAATGAGAAGTAGAATTTGCAGCAACTCAATACTTCATTTTATTGAACATGCAGGGCATGTGAGCTTCCCTGGTAGCTCAATGGTAAAGAATCCACCTGCCATTTCAGGGACATGGGTTCAATCCCTGTGTCAGGAAGATCCCCTGGACGAGGACGTGGCAACCCACTCCAGTATTCTTGCCTGGAAAATGCCAAAGACAGAGGTGCCTGGAGGACTACAGTCCATGGGGTTGCAGAGAGCTGGACACGACTGAGCACACACAGACGCGCACACACACACATGCACACAAGGCATGTGGTATCTTAGTTCCCCCACCAGGTATCCAACCTGTGTTCCTGCAGTGGAAGCACAGTCTTTAACACTGGATGGCCAAGGAAGTCCCTCAAATTATTTCAGTTATTACTTTCTTCTAGAAGTCTTAGGAGGCAAATGGCAGTATTCAATTTGGGGTGTGCCAGGTCTAAGTTCTTGGAAAATATGCCCAAAGATGCCCAAATTGAAGATGTTTTGTGTATAAAGTTATGAGGAAGTTATGCTCATCAGATTGAAAGATAAAATTTCAAATGTCACAAGACAGGTAAACCTGTGAGCAGTGACCATACCTTGGTTAAAGAATGTGGATTGAATGAAGTAAACATTTGCTAAAGTCAACATTTTTGTCCATATTGTTACTATTTTACATCTCAGATCTAGCAGTTGAACTTCAACTGGAGCACTCTTTGACTTAATCATTATTATTTTAGTGTTTAAAAAGTGCAATGTGTACTAGTGTGATTAAAATGTTACTATACTTATAAATTCATAACTATCACATAAGATAATGTTTTCTGAAAAATGAACTCATAGCTAAAAAATAGAATGGCAACTGTACAATGGCTTGTGTGTTGGACTGATGCGTAAGGAGGAGAGTGTCACAAAGAGGATAACAAGATAAGAGCCAGATTTAGAAATTTAAGGTCTATGGTAGAGTTTATATTTTACTTTAAATGTAATAGAAAGCCATTAAATGTTTCATGCAGGAGAATGACAATCTAAATTAGACTTAAAAAAATTCATTCTGGCAGCTCTGTGGAGAATGGATTATAGGGGAAAAGAACAGAAATGGAGAGACTGGTTAGTTAATCAGGAAATGATTGTGTCCAGGTAAGAGATGATAATACCTTAGAATGGGGAAGTGATGAATCCAAGCTGACCAGGAAAGTTTGCTAATAAATTTGGATATGGGTGCTGAGGGAGGAGAAGGAATAAAAAATTGCTCTAACTGTCTGCCTCCTGGTTACAAACATGCCTGTTCATCCTTTCCCCCTCTATGCAAATTAAACATGTCACTTCCCTGTTTGATGCTATGGGCATGTAATCAAAGAATGGCATGTGTGGCTTTTTATAATCTGTCCTCTACTTTCCACTCCTATCACTTCCCAACTCATGCTGCCTATAATGACCACATACATAACCACAAGACCATTCTCACACCCAACAAAATTAATAAATCAATCCTTGGTGTCTTCTAATAACTAGTTCATAATCCAATTTTCACAATTGTCATTCTCCCTGCATAAAACATTTAATGCCGTTTGTTTCCTTCTCCAGGGGATCTTCCCAACCTAGGGATCAAACCCAGGTCTCCTGCATTGCAGGTGGATTCTTTANTTCTAATAACTAGTTCATAATCCAATTTTCACAATTGTCATTCTCCCTGCATAAAACATTTAATGCCGTTTGTTTCCTTCTCCAGGGGATCTTCCCAACCTAGGGATCAAACCCAGGTCTCCTGCATTGCAGGTGGATTCTTTATTGTCTGAGCCACCAGGGAAGCATCTACATCATAAATAATGTGGCTTGGCAATATACATATTAGAGCCTTTCAGAGATTGCCAGAAATAAGGGTTTTTCTCTACACCCCAAACAAGAAAGTAAGCTAAAAATGTTCTTTCACAGGTTCTTAACAAAATAGAATTTTGAAGCCCCTGGCAAAGAAGAGTCTGACTTTTCAAAAGCCTGGCTTCAATACAAAAACTTCTCAGTTTATGTAATTAACTAATGGATTCCAGAAGAATGTACAATGCTGGGACTTCCCTGGTGGTCCAGTGGTTAAGGCTCTGTGCTTCTAATGCAGGAGGCACAGAAACTAAGATCCTGCCATGCAGTGGGACCAAAAGAAGAACATATGATGATGTAAAAACTTGTTTTTTCAATTCATTCGTCCAAAAGAAGATAAAGACAAAAATTCAGTATAACAAAATTTTCAGAAGTGATGTAGATGAGTTCACAGAGCAAATTTCTGAGTAGCTCTTAGGGTCCAGCACCACAGAGGGCTTTCCAGGTGGTATAGTGGTAAAGAATCTGCCTGCCAATGCAGGAGATGCCAGAGAGCAGATTCAATCCCTGAGTTGGGAAGATCCCCTGGAGGAGGAAATGGCAAGTCCCGCCAGTATTCTTGCTTGGAAAATTCCATGGACAGAAGGGCCTGGCAAGCTACAGTCCATGCGGTCACAAAGCACCACAGAAGGCGGGATGAAGAACAGCTTAGCAAAGTTCCTGAAAATATAAGAAAGGGAAACTCTGCCTTGTTTTCCAAAGAGTAGCCTCAAGATTTTGCAGATCTTAGAGAGAGCCTCAGAGGTCCGAATCGTGCCACGGCAGTAAAGGAGTAATCGTTAATGCTAATGAGGTGGCTCAGTTAAGGGGCCCAAAGGCAGTCCTGGCAATCCTACAGGGGTCTCTTATGAGTCTCCAGGATCATGGTTCTAGCAAGCAGAACAGCAGACTGGTGCCTAAAAATGAGGTGAGATAAGTTATACCAGCAGTGGGTGGCTGCGGAAGACGAATGAATGAAGCCCAAAAATTAAGTCCCCTAAGGTCGCAGAGTCAGACACGACTGAGCGACTGAACTGAACTGAACTGAAAAGGTAAAAGAAATAAAACTGAATTTTGAAACTTGAATTTAATTGGTATTAAGGATTCCCTGGTGGCTCAGCGGTAAAGAATCCGCCTGCAATACAGGAGATGTGTGTTCGATCCCTGGGTTCAGAAGATGCCCTAGAGAAGGAAATGGCAACCCACTCCAGTATTCTTGCCTGGAAAATCCCATGGACAAAGAAGTCTGGCAGGCTACAGTCCACGGGGTCACAAAAGAGTTAGACATGACTTAGTGACTAAACAACAACAAAGTCTTAAAATGACTGAAGTACCTGGAAGTGACTAAACCATTACCTTCCATTAGGCAAACTGATATGAAGGTGAAGGTGAAGTCGCTCAGTCGTGTCCGACTCTTCTCGCCCCGTGGACTATAACCTATTAGGTTTCTCCGTCCATGGGATTCTCCAGGCAAGAATACTGGAGTGGATTGCCATTTCCTTCTCCAGGGGATCTTTCCGACCCAGGGATCGAACCCGGGTCTCCCACATTGGAGGCAGACGCTTTAACCTCTGAGCCACCAGGCAAACTGATGGNTTGTATATGTTTTGTACTTCTTTTGTTAAAGTTATTTCAAAGTATTTGCTTCTTTTTAATGCTATTGTAAATAGAATTTATATTTCATTCATTTTATCCTTGTATTATTCATTGCTAGTATATAGAAATACAATAAATTCTTGTGTGTTGATCTTGCATCTTTGCCAAAACTAATAGCTTTTTCCATGGAGATGATGTCTTTTACAAATACAGATAATTTTACTTCCTTTTTTATCTGGATATTTTTTGATCTTTTCCTTGACTAGCAGCTCTCATTCAAATCTGCACTACAGTCTTGAACAAAAATGTAACAGTGGACATCTTTATCTCATTACTGATCTTAGGGGAAGACTTCCATTATTTCACCATAGCTCTGTGGGTTTTGCAGATGCCTTTTTTACACATGAGGAAGTTCCTTTCATTCCTAATTTGTTCAGTGTTTTTAACTATGAAAGCATACTGGATTTTTTTCAAATGCTTTTTCTGTGTCTATTGAGGCGATCCTGTGTTTTTTGTCCTTAGCTCTATTAATATAGTGAATTACATTGATTTTTATCTGTTGTGCCAACCTTAAATTCCTGGAAGAAATCTTACTTGGTCATGGCATATAATAATTTTTATATATTATTACATTAAACTTGCTAATACTTTGCTGAGTATTTTTGCATTTACATTCATATTCCTGAAATTTTATAAACTCTTTGTGTCTTTCTACATAAATTTCTTCCAAATGAGATAAATTCTTAGGGAGAGTATAGGAAAGGCTCTTACATGTCACATAAGTCAAGGGAATTTTAATATCTAAACTCTAGTTTCTCCATGCAGATCTCAGTAGGTAATTTCCATGAATTACTTACTATCCAATTATCATATATGGAGTTCTATTTCCAAACAGTACTTCAGTGGATTTCTTTTCCCACTCAGATAATTGGCCTACTAAAGTTTATTTGCATGACTATATTGATTTGAACTGTATTCTCCCCTAGGAAGAGACAGGAAGATATATATCTTTAGTTTGCACACTTCAAGAACAGATTTTTGTTTTGTTCTGATGTTTCAGGTTTGCTTTTTTTTTTTTTTAATGCTCAAAACCCAAAATGAATAGAATACCAAATACCAGTTACACAAAATCTTTAGAGAAATGAAATGCAGCAAAAATGCTAGGGTGTCTTAACTCGGTATTTTAAAGTTCTCACACTTTGGGATTATAAGTCCTATCAGAGTCAAAACTACAAAGAACACTAGAAATCCGAAGATTTACATTTAAAGTAGGATTATACTGGAAATTATTTTATAGTAACTGGGAAAACTTAACCTGATTGGTCATCACTAATATAATCTTTGAAGAATGGAAAGAACGTAGGGCTTGTTAATCGGAAGTTGCTTTCAAAGCATTTTCCAAAATTCACTAGGGAAAACAATAATAATAACTAAGAGGATTAGTTAATCATTAGAACACTATTTTATTGTTTATATTTTGTATTATATCACAGTGCTTTGAGGGCAGATGTGTTTTGCTATGAGGCATTCAAAATGTCCAGTGAAATACAAGCACATACTAGGAACCACCAAACATTTCAGAATGGATAAATCCATGAGTCAAAATAGCTAACAAGAAATACTGAGGTCACACTCTATGTAGGGCTTTCTACGTTGCTTCTTTTACTTAATGTCAATGTTGTACATGATAATAAATATAGTTTTCTATTGTCTTTAATAGCTATATACTTTTGCATTAAACAGAATCTTAATGATTTTGGGAATTATGTATGTTAAAGCATTTTATTATCTTGCATTACAAAAATTTAATTATTATTTTGTATTACAAAATTTTGACTTTATTGTTTTTAGCCCCTTAACCTTGTTTATATTTTTCTTTATAGATGTTATTAAATCTCATGCTGTAATTTTAAACTCCTTAATTTAATAATTCCTGATTTTTTTAACATGTTTGGAATGATTTTCTCCTCTACAAGATTATAAAAATACCTCCACAAAAAAATACAAAAAGAGTAAGTACTAGACATCTCATCATAGTTTGGGACAACTTTCCAGAGAAAGTAATAGCTACTTATTAACCAATCTGTTGGTCTATTTTACTATGTTAATGAAGTGAAGTTCTACCTAGTTGCCAAATCTGAACACAAAACTGTAGTCTTATTCTCAATAACTGACTTTGAGAGTGGTAGAAGAACAAAAGCCATCCGAAAATAAAGTTATCCAAAACATGAAAAGTTTTATTAGCCTTTGATCAAGATACATACCTCTAGGTACAGATGAAATGAATATTTATAATTTTATTAGATTCAATTGCTTCAGGCTATAAACTTCATTGCTGAGTTTCAACTTTAATTTTTATGGCCTGAGAGAGATACATTTGAATAAAAAGATCCTTGAATAAAAACATTAACACCTTCAATTCCATGCTACTGTTCTCTATATATTAAGTCACACAAAAATAAAAATTCATATAACAAAACCTATTCTACTTTTTAAAGTGAACCTTTTCATATAATACAGTTTAGTAATTACGTTGATTTCCATAATCTATTGCCTATTTCTTTATAGATCAGACATTTGAACCTAATTTGCCTTTAAAATACTCCTTTGTCAATTTCGTACTTACTGATGGCAACTTTCTACTTGGGGACATGGGCATCTCTGAACATGCCTCATTTCTCCTGATGGCAACTTTCTACTTGGGGACATGGGCATCTCTGAACATGCCTCATTTCTCCTGTTGGACATGGAGTTGCATGTGATGTGTTTGTTTTGACCATATCTGTTCTTTAGACTGGGAAAAGAGTGCACACAGACTTCTCCTCTACAGTGGAGGAGGGATCAGATCTAGGTGCAGACAGGACAATTATTCTACTCACAGCTTGCACCCACTTGACAAAAATGCAGCTATGAGGCTTGCACATCCTTTGAAATTGAAGTGAAAGTGTTAGTTGCTCAGTTGTGTCTGACTCTGGGGCTCCAGGACTATAGCCAGGCTCCTCTGTCCATGGAATTCTCCAGGCAAGAATACTGGAGTGGGTAGGCATTCCTTTCTCCAGGGGATTTTCCCGACCCAGGGATAGAACCGAGGTTTCCCAAAATGCAGGCAGATTCTTTACCAGCTGAGCTGTCAGTGACGCCCCTTGGATACATTTTAGGTGACTGATTACTTAATTTTCTCAAACCAAGGATCAACAGGGCCAGAGAGTAGAGCTCAAAATCAGATAAAAAGGGAGCATATTGTTCTCCATTTGGATATTAAAAATAATTATAAGTTAAGGTGACAACCAAAGATAGGGTTTTATCTCCCTGTTCTCTAAAACTCAAGGTGGTCTTTGAGCTTTTAGGAATTTCATAATCTCTAAACATATACTGTCATTCTCATCGGCGAAAGTTGAGAGAGCAGTTAGAAAGTTGAGAGAGTCTTTTGAATTGTTTTTCCAACTCTTTCTTTTTTTTTTTTTTTGGTTTGTTTTTGTTTGCTTTCCCATTCTTTTAAAATTATGCCACTATTTAAATAGAATAAAAAATCTACTAATATCATGAAAACAGAGATGTCAGAAGTGCCTGGTAAACATCCAAATGACACATTAGAGACTGGAATATTCACCTCTACAATAGGCTATGATAGGTATAAACATCTCCCAGCATTCAATGGGAAACAAATATTTTCATTTTTATTTCTGTGTTAATTATAGCACCACTATCCCACATGTGGGGAGTGTGAAGAACAATGAACCACAGGAAAAGATATTCAGCACAAGCTGCCTATCAAATACATTCATCAAGTCCAGATCAATTCTATATCCAACTTTAGGGGATGATTACAGTGCAGGACCATCACTGCTTCAGCATAAAGTTGTTATTCACTATACCAAGCTAAACTTTTGTTCCTACCCTTCTTCACTGGCTTAGTCCTCCATTTTAACAGCTGCGCTTTTTAACAGTTAGGCTGTAGTATCTAAAGCTTACACTTTTGTTATTACCATTTTCAAGAGCAGCCTTGGAAAGCACTAGGATTCATAACATTTCCTCTGTCTGAAAAATTAGAAGTCATCATTTTATTGTCCATCTGTTTGAAAGATGTGATAGTTTTAATAGTTACTATGCTTCTCAACATATTTGGAACACCCATTCACGTGCCTTCTCAAGTTTGTGATGTACTTTATATATATGTAAAAATGACCAAAAGAATCAATGCATAAATGGCCGAACACCTAGTAAGTTTCCATCGATTATTTAGGACCAAACAAAATTATATGAATAACAAGTACTAGAGAAGGAATAATAAATATGCCATGGAGAATTTCCCCTAGATAACACTTAAATATCAATAAAACATACAGTTTATAAATAATCAAAATAAAAGAAATACTTTTCAATATTTATTTTTATTTCAATGTAATTCTCGGTGAAAAGGGGGGAAAAAAGGCATCAAGGTGTTGACATTTAAATAGTAAAGTATGCTTTTACTTTGGCAGTTTTATGGAGAAAAACTAGCAGACGTAAAGGACAGGACGTCTGTGGGATATTTAAGTGGGATTTTCCTAGAGAAGCTGGGAGTAATGAAAACATTTCACCTCAGCCCACAGACAAGGCAGGGCCCAGGCCACAGCTCAAAGCTTATTTGTTTGCTAAGAGCAGCTTTTTATCATTAAAATGATTTCTGCATTTGACCCCTGATTACTAAAGAGTTTATGAACATGCTATCTGCTTTCATTTTGTCTTTCCTGAATTGTTAGAAAAATGCAAAGTTTCATTATGCTTGATTGCTAAGTGAGAGGGTAAGTGTGGAGGCAGTTTTCAAGGAATGCTCCTGTTCAACTCGCAAGCAGCACTTAGTCGTGATTATATGTGCACTCAGACAAGAGTGCAAGCTTCTACCTTGATTGTCACTCACTGAGAAATCATGAATATGTCAAGGAGCTTCTTTCAGCACGATGAATGCTTCCCATATTTGCAACTTAACACTTCTGATCTCAATCATAGGGTGGCAGGGGGAGAGGGGCCCTCTTTCTTCCACTTACCTAAAATCGTCCCCAGCATAAGGGACTTGACAGCATTGAATTCTGTCCCTGAAGACAGGATGACTTGTCTCCTTGCATTCTGGTTAACCTATTAAATGTTCCACAAGATGTAAACATCAAAATGGTAAGCAATTCGATAAAAGAATGGAAATCAAAGGAAAACCAAGAAAAATGATAAAAATAATCCATATGTTCAAGCTATCACAAAGGTTAAAAGAGAAAATTATTTTATAAACAACTTCTATAGCACCTCAAATTCCACTCTACCCCATCCTTTTCCCCTACATTTGTCTTCATGATTTAAGTATCATAATTGGTACAGTGCACCAAAGAGATGCAAGAGCTACTTTGAACCTCAAAGTTTTTACTTATTTAGAGGAAATTTATAACATGAACAGAAAAAATGTATTATTCATACAGATTCAATATAAAAGATTACTCTTCAAAACCCAGTGACAATGTATAATTTAAAGACGCTGCTGTTTTTCAAAATGTAGTTCCACTTTAAGCAATATCTTGCTTTTTCTGTGTGTTTAAATTTCAGTAGCATTTGTTCTTTTGTAAGCCACTGGGAATAGGTTCCCACTGGAATATCTCCAATAGTTCCAATGAAAAACTAGGCAATATTTCCCAATCAAATAAAGTGAAACCAGTGAGGAGAGAGCACGGTATTTTAAAAGGTCAAATATTAATAAAAAACTTTTGACGGTCTCTTGATAAACTAACATTGCTAAATGAAATAAAACACCTTGACTACTTTTCCTATCCTAGACTTATGGAAGGACAGTGCCGAATGTGCATTTCTCTTATTAGGATTTATTACTGAATTTTGGCTTTAAGCCATGCGTTCTGAGCATCGTGATCTTGATTGCTGTTGCTGGTGTTGAATTTATGACCTTACCTCTACAAACATCACTGCTGCTTCTCTGATAATCCTCACGTGGTGAAGCTGCCCATCAGCGAGGTTTTTAAAACCAAAGGTAAAAACATCAGGTTCTCGGTGTCTGTCTAGCTTATACCTGATCTGCAAACTTCCTAAAGAAGAGAAGAATGACATTTTAACTAAAATAGAATTTTATAAAAACTGGCAATGCAGGTCCTAACACACATTTAAAAAAATTAATACACTTTGAATCTATGGAGCCTTTACTTGAGTGCATACGGTCACTTTTCCCAGACTAGCAATTACTTATTTATGTGCTGTTCTGGGGCCAAATTCGGAATCCAATTACACAGTCTTAAAAGTCAAGACCAAACAGTCTTTTTCCAAGTTCTTCCATTTTCCTGAACCAGAGGAAAAGTCCAAGTTAAGCATATGAAAACACCAAGTGAGACTTGAAGTTAATTATTCATGCAGTATTCGTATTATTAAATGGTAAAACCTCAAGCAATTTTGTATTAACTTTCAGTTTCTACAAGCATAACTTCTTTTAATGTGGCTTACTTTAATGCATTTTAATGTACCACTGACATTTACATTATTTTCTTTGCACAACCAGAAATATTTTCTAATGTTTCTACCGTAATCAAGAAATAGCAAAAAGAGAAAAGTGAGTGATTTGCTACAATATTCAAATCGCCCAATCCACACACTGCTCTTCTTCACAGATGCACTCTCCACCCATCACTATGGTATCACCTGTAATAGATTCTATTAGTCAGTGATTGTAGAAATCTTTTCCAGAAGTTTCTCCCTTTATTCTCCATGAGAAAGGGGTAAAGCTCAGTTTTGTTCTCTAATGGGCGAGTGTTAGTTCTGCACTTTTCCTGGTGACCATGGGTTAGAGAACACTCATTCCACTTTTCTTTACATGTGGCTAGGGCCTGGGGGCTTCCCAGGTGGTGCAAAGTGGTGAAGAACCCACCTGCCAACGCAGGAGAAATGAGAGACTCTTGTTCGATCCCTGGGTTGGGATAATCCTCTGGAGGAGGGCATGGCAACCCACTCCAGTATTCTTGCCTGGAGAATCCCAGGGACAGAGAAGGCTGGAGGGCTGAAATCCACAGGGTCACAGAGTCAGACATGACTGGAGTAACTTAGCACGCACGCAGGCAACAGGGCATGACTGGCTTCCCAACCACTGATGGGTAAAGAACAATCACATTCATCTGATGCTCAAGGAAACTGGGTTTGATATGATTTAATACACTTCATGATTTCACTTCGAAGGCGGAAGAAATATTTTCCATATATAAAACGGGATACTGTCTTTCAGAATAAACAGTGTTGTTCAGTCGTGTCTGACTCTGTGACACCACAGACTGCAGCACGCCAGGCTTCCCTATCCATCACCATCTCTCAGAGTTTGCTCAAACTCAGGTCCAGTGAATAGGTGAGGCCATCCAACCATCTCGTACTCTGTCATCCCCTTTGCTGCCTGCTTTCACCCTTTCCCAGCATCAGTGTCTTTTCCAATGAGTCAGCTCTTTGCATCAGGTGGCCAAAGTATTGGAGCTTCAGTTTCAGCATCAGTCCTTCCAATGAATATTCAAGTTGACTTCCTTTAGGACTGAATGGTTTGATCTTTTTGCTGTCCAAGGGACCCTCAAGAGTTTTCTGCAGCACCACAGTAGGAAAACATCAGTTCTTTGGCTGTCAGCCTTCTTTATTATACAATTCTAACATACGTTGTTGTTCAGCCACTCAGTCACTCTTTGCAATCCCCATGGACAGCAGCACATCAGGCTTCCCTGTCCTTCAGTATATCTGGAGTTTGCTTAAACTCATGTCCATTGAGTTGGTGATGCCATCTAATCATCTCATCCTCTGTCATCCCCTTCTCCTCTTGCCCTCACTCTTTCCCAGCACCGGGGTCACTTCCAATGAGTCAGCTCTTCACATCAGGTGGCCAAAGTATTGGAACGTCAGAATCAGTCCTTCCAATGAATATTCAGAGTTGATTTCCTTTAGTATTGACTGGTTTGATCTCCTTGCTGCCAAAGGGATTCTCAAGTCTTCTTGAACACTATAGTTCAAAAACATCAGTTCTTTGGCACTCAGACTTCTTCATGGTCCAACTCTCACATCCATACATGACTACTGAAAAACCATAGCTTTGACAATACTGACCTTTGTCAACAAAGTAATGTCTCTGCTTTTTAATATGCTGACTATATTTGTCATAGCTTTTCTTCCAAGGAGCAAGCGTCTTTTAATTTCATGGCTGTAGTCACCATCTGCAGTGGTCTTGGAGCCCAGGAAAATAAAGTCTGTCACTGTTTCCATTGTTTCTCCATCTATTTGCCATGACATGATGGGACTGGATGCCATGATCTTCCTTTTTTGATTGCTGAGTTTTAAGCCAGGTTTTTCACTCTCTTTTTTAACTTTCATCAAGAAGCTCTTTAGTTCTTCTTCACTTTCTGCCATAAAGATGGTCACCTGCATATCTGAGGTCATTGATATTTCCTCCAGCAATCTTGATTCCAGCTTGTGCTTCATCCAGCCCAGCATTTCACATGATTTACTTTGCATATAAGTGAAACAAGCAGAGTGACAATGTATAGCCTTGATATACTCCTTTGCCCAATTTTGAACCAGTTCGTTGTTTCAAGTCCGGTTCTAACTGTTGCTTCTTAACTTGCATACAGATTTCTCAGGAGGCAGGTAAAGTGGTCTGGCATTCCCATCTCTTTAAGAGTTTTCCACAGTTTGTTGTGATCCACACAGACAAAGGCTTTAGTGTAGTCAGTGAAGCAAAAATAGATGTTTTTCTGGAACTTTCTTGCTTTTTCTATGATCCAATAGATGTTGGCAATTTGATCTCTGGTTGCTCTGCCTTTTCTAAATCCAGTTTGAACATCTGGAAGTTCATGGTTCAGGTGCTGCTAAAACCTCACTTAAAGAATTTTGAGCATTACTTTGCTAGAACATGAAATAAGTGCAATTGTGTGGTAGTCTGAACAATCTTTGGCATTGCCTTTCTCTGGGATTGGAATGAAAACTGACTTTTCCAGTCCTGTGGCCACTGCTGAGTTTTCCAAATTTGCTGGCATACTGAATGCAGAATTTTAATAGCATCATCTTTTAGGACTTGAAATAACTCAGCTGGAATTTCATCACCTCGTCTAACTTTGTTCATAGTGAAGCTTTCTAAGGCCCACTTGACTTCGCATTCTGGCTCTAGGTGAGTGGGATTTCTGGCTCTAGGTGAGTGATCATATCATGGTTTTCTGGGTCATTAAGATCTTTTTTGTATAGTTCCTCTGTGTATTCTTGCCAACTTTCTTAATTTCTTCTGCTTCTGATAGGTCCATATCTTTCTGTCGTTTATCATGCTCATCTTTGCATGACATGTTCCCTTAGTATCTATAATTTTCTTGAAGATGTCTCTAGTCTATCCCATTCTATTGTTTTCCTCTATTTCTTTGCATTGTTCACTTAGAAGAGCTTTCTTCTCTCTCCTTGCTATTCTTTGGAACTCTGCATTCAGATGTGTATATCTTTCCTTTTCTCCTTTGCCTTTCACTTCTCTTCTTTTCTCACCTATTTGTAAAGCTTCCTCAGACAACCATTTTGCCTTTTTGCATTTCTTTTTTTCTGAAGATGGTTTTGATCACCACCTTCTGTACAATGCTATGAACCTTCATCCATAGTTCTTCAGGCACTCTATCAGATCTAATCTCTTGAATCTGTTTTTCACTTTGACTGTATACTCATAAAGGATTTGATTTAGGTCATGCCTTAATGGCCTAATGGTTTTCCCTACGTTTTTCAATTTAAGTCTGAATTTGGCAATAAGGAGTTCATGATCTGAGCTACAGTCAGGTCCTGGTCTTGTTTTTTCTGACTATATAGAGCTTCTCCATCTTTGGCTGCAAAGAATATAGTCAATCTGATTTTGGTATTGACCATCTGGTAATGTCCATGTGTAGAGTCATCTCTTGTGTTGTGAAAACTAATTATTTCATTTCAGGAGGCAAGACTCCCTCACCCCCACTGCTGTGCTATACAGTATGTTGTCATTAGTTATCTATTTTATACATAGTATCAACCGTGTATATAAGTCAATATCAACCTCCCTATTTTACCCGCCCCCACCCTTTCCCCATTGGTAACCATGCAATTGTCCTCTACATTTGTGTCTCTATTTGCAAGTAATATCATCTACATGCTTTTCTAGATTTCACATACATGCATTAACGTACAGTATTTGCTTTTCTCTTTCTGACTTTCTTTACTCTGTATGATACTCTCTAGGTCCATCCACATCTCTACAAATGACCCAATTTTGTTACTTTTTATAGCTGAGTAATATTTTTTTGCATATCTGCTCTGCATCTTCTTTATCCATTCTTCTGTTGATGGACCATAATTCAAAAAGATATGTGTATCCCAACGTTCACAGCAGCACTATCTACAATATCCAGGACATGGACAGCACCCAAGTCAGTCTTCTTGTTCTTAAAATAAATATACTCACCGTTTGGGGCAAGGATAACTGAAAGGTATTCCTCATAGAATGAGCTCACATAGAGCAGTAAGCTGGGTGTCCCTGTGGTCCGGAAGCTCAGTGTGGCCATTTCTCCTGTTAATGTCAGATCCTCATGAAACAAAACTGAGAAGGAGCTGGAATTCTTGCTAAAGGTGTCATTGTAATGTTCTTGAAAACTGTAGATCACCGAGGAGCCAGCTCCAAAATAAGCAGAAATGTCTGGAATGGCAAGCAATTTTTGTTGTATTAGCAATATGTAAGTGTACGTGTCTTATTATGTATATTTCTATATCTGCAAAGAATATCTCTAATCCTCAAATATCTTAAAAGAGAAAAACAATAATGTCATGCTGTGCTGGGTGTTTTTTAGTTTAGTATTGTTTTTATTTTGGCTGTGACACACAGCTTGCAGTATCTCAGTTCCCTGATCAGAGATTGGACCTGGGCTATAGCAGTGAAAGCACTAAATCCTAACTACTAGGCCACCAGGGAACTCCTCCTTTGCAGTTTTTTAATTAAAAAAAATTAAGATGAAAAATAATAAAGCTTAAGTAAAGAGATAATCCCTCCATATTCCCATAACCTAGAATTGAGTAACAGTATTTTATTATTGCCTCAAAAATGCAAAATTAAATGTCCAGCGTAAATGCATAGTTAAAGTTTACTGCTCTCCTCAAGGAGACCTCACTGATGCCCCTCTGATCTACTAGAAGTAGTCATAGCCTTGTCAAGGATACAAGCTTATCTCCTCCCAAGGGAAATACAAGCGTTTGGGATAGAAACCATTCTATTTCAGCTAATCACAGAGAACTGCCTTATCTTTTCATTACAGAACCCACGCCAGAGGCAGCGTCATGGACTTCTCGTGCTCCATCCTGTCCCTGTTCCTGGGGCACACTCACCGTTCTCGCAGAACGGCCCGTCGTACGCAGAGACGGTGCAGTCGCACGTGATCCCTCTGCGTTTTTCTCTACACCGCCCTCCATTGTGACACAGATGGCCGTAGGTGCTGCAGTGTCCTGGACACCCTGGCTCCACTCCTGGGGTCATCGTGGCTCTCTCTTCCAGATCCAGGGCCAGCCCGTTCAATCGCAGAGACCGAATGCACCCCAGGAAGCCTCTCTGTCGGCTTGCGGTTCCACCTACAAGGGAAACACTGCAAATGCAAACGCGTTCCTCTGTGTCTTATTCGAGATTTCACCTTCATGCTGAACTGAGGCCTTATCTCTGCTCTCTGCGCAGTCATCATGTCCGACTCCGCGACCCCGTGGACTGTAGCCCACCAGGCTGGTCTGTCCCTGTCCATGGGATTCTCCAGGCAAGAACACTGGCGTGGGTTGCCATGCTCTCCTTCAGGGCATCTTCCTGACCCAGGGATCAGACTTGTATCTCCTGCGCCCAGTGAACTGGGGGTAGCTTCTTTACTGCTGAGCCACCAGGGAAGCCCCATACAGATAATGACAAAAAAGTCATTGCTCAAAGCTTTATGAACAAATACAATTCTGAAAACATAGTCTGTGATCAAATGTTAAAAATCATCAAATGGCACTGAGTTAAAAGCATTAATGAAAATATTTTTTAAGGTGAACTTGGTAATATTTATTCTAAAATATTTAGAAAGACTTATATTTTTACATTTGTTCCTCTTTTTTTTTTTCAGGAAATGAATCAAAAAAAATTTTTTTTTTGGATTTTAAAACAAATATGTTTATTTATTTATTTATTTATTTTAGAGCTTCCATTTTACTTTATTTTACTTTACAGTACTCTATTGGTTTTGGCATACATTGACATGAATCTGCCACGGGTGTACACGAACTCCCAAACATGAACCCCCATCCCACCTCCCACCCCACATCATCCCTCAGGATTCCCACCCTCTCCCTCTCCCTCACTTGTTCCTCTCTTAAAGGACAAAATGAAGACCACTGATCCTTTTAAAGTTTAAATTTATAAACAATGACATGTATAAAGGTTATATAGTTAAAAATCTTTGCAACATAATATGTATTATAAATGTGTGGTACATAAATTTGTACATGTATTATATATATATTAAAATTGTTGTGCATATATATTTTTGTATAATAGATTATTACAAATTTATGTATTCGATTGACCAAAAAGTTCATTTAAGATTTATGCCAAATGAACTTTTTGGCCAACCCTATATACTGTGTGTGTTATATAATGCTAATTCTTACTTAGATGAGCTCTGAATAATAAAGCTGTGAAAAGGAACCGAGAAGAGACCAAAGAAAGAGAAGGCAGAAGAGATAAAACCAAAATTTAAGACCTCAGGCCTTTCACATCCATCCTGGAAGCTCTGAGGTTAGGTGGTATAACATTAACCAAATAATATATATCCCCTTATTTTTATATCACTTATCATGTGAACATAATAAATACGGGAGGACAGGAGTCATCTGAAGTACCTGCTAAAAACAGATTGTGGATTTATTCCCAAGGATCTTTATTCACTGAATTTTCAACTAACACCTCAGGATTTGGAAACATTGCCATAATGGAAACACTAGCTCTAGGTAGGTTTCCACTCAAACTTTGTTCCTAGAAATTCTGTTAATTAATCCTCAGAATTTAAATCAGAAAATAGAACTGTTTAGTTTGATTCACAATTTGATAACTTTCAGGGAAGCCTCCTCGACTCAGTGAGAACTAACTATGCTTGAAGCTGAGTTGAACGGTGCTATGGGCTACACCACACACACACACACACACACACACAAATTCATTCAGTAGTATCCGTTCCTGAACACTGTAGTAGGTACCTTCTGGCAAAGCAGACTCTGTGCTAATTTGTGATTTACATCAATTTTTAATTGGACTGTGTCCTTATTTACTTTAAAATACATGAGATCAGACCAAGTGAGAGTTACTTCGTTAATCTGCTTAGTTTCCAAATTAGAATAGAGTTGTCTAAAAAGCAATGTAGCAAAACTTATTCCTCCCTTTGGGGAAAACAAACAATAATAAAGACTAAGCAAGTAAATTAGAGGGAAGACTTCCACTACCCAGAGTGTTTATCTTTAAAGAAGGGATAGCAGAATAATGAGTCCACTCTGGTTCTAAACATGAAGCTTGCAATGAGAGCAGCAGAGAGGGAGCAGGGTGGAGAAGAACCGGGCGCTGGGCTGGATTAAATACTGCTTTGCAGAGTCACGCGAGGCTGCTTCTGTCCGCCTGGCCTCCTACTGTCTGATTTTGGGGGGAAATTGGAGGATTTTGTCCCAATTACAAGTCTGATTCTCTAACTTCACTAAAAAGTGAAATGAGAGAAATGAATAAAAAATGCTAATTTTTAAAACAAATAGAGTTAACTGAAACAAACATAAATCGTCTATTACAATATTGAGTGCAAGCCTGGGAATCAGTCCAACAGGGGTTTGGATTTCCCTTCCAGTTGGGTTTCTGTGATCAAGTCCCTTGATCTCTCTGAACCTCCATGATCTCATCTGTAAATTGGGTATAATAATCTGTGGCCCAGTGGTAAAGAATCCACTTGCCATTGCAGGAAATGCAAGAGATGTGAGTTCAGTTTCTGGGTCAGGAAGATCCCTTGGAGTAGAAAACGGCAACCCACTCCAGTATTCTTGTCTGGAGAATCCCATGGACAGAGGAGCCTGGTGGGTTACAGTCCATGGGGTTGTAAAGAATTGGACACAACTGAGCCATTGAGTCACATGATCTATGGCAGAGATACTCATATTAAATGAGTTCTTGGTACACAGTGTCTTGTGGCTGAACCACACTGACTCTTTATTTTTAATCAGCTCCATCTTAGCCCTGCAACCCCACTTCGCCCCCTTTTTTTGGATGACTGATCTTTAGCCTACTCACAAGGAAAACATCCCAGCCAGATATTTCCCTATCACCCTTTACCCTTGCCTTCACCTGATATGAAAACTAGAAGTGTCTTGCTGATGCAGGTGATCATGAGACTTCCATGGGGGCAGAAAAATCCTGGGACTGGGCCGTGCGTCTTTCTCACTTGTTAGTCAGGTTCTGTTTTTAGCTTTGCCCCTTCAGATTCCCCCAGGATCCCTTTCCATGGCACGAGATGCCACTGTGAATACCTCTGGTTCATCATCCCCTGGATGTAATTTACCCAGAGCAAACATCAGAACTGTACTTTATGGAGTTGCCTGCACTGAGTTTCAGTCTCAAAGTTCCTTTTCAGTTCAGAACATTTTTTCTTTTTAATTTACATTTTAATTGGAGGATAATTTCTTTATAACGTTGTATTGATTTCTGCTGCACAACAGAGTGAATTAGTCATAATTATACATATATATATATGTATATATACATATGTGGATCTTTCCTAGTGGCTCAGATGGTAAAGCATCTGCCTACAATGCGGGAGACCTAGGTTCAATCCCTGGGCCGGGAAGATCTCCTGGAGAAGGAAATGGCAACCCAATCTAGTATTCTTGTCTGGAAAATCCCATGGATGGAGGAACCTGGTTAGGCTACAGTCCATGGGGTTGCAAAGAGTCAGACACGACTGAGCGACTTCACTCACTCACTTCACTCATATATATATATATATCCCCTTGCTCTTGAGACTCCCTCCCACCACTCATCCCACTTCTCTAGGTAATCACAGAATCACAGAGCACCAGGCTGGGCTCAAACAAATATCATATATTAATGCATATGTATGGAATCTAGAAAAATAGTGTTGATGAACTTATCTGAGGGAAAGAATGGAGACGCAGATGTAGAGAACGACTTATGGACAGAGTGGGAGAAGGAGAGAGTTGAAGAGGATTTTATTCAGTATCTCCTTCTCTCACCAGTGCCTATAGTAGTCGTGGCAGCTGTTATCATCACTACTGTTGTAGCTGTGATCTCCCCTTGGTGTGTCTTTGCACTCAGAGCACAGTGCAGTTAGAAGCTGCCAGCAGCACTCACCCACGAAAAGCTGGCTGTTGAGCTGCAGGCGGGCGTGCCCGTCAGCTGGGGCAGGTTGGGTCTTGCGAGGGTGCTGACCCACTTGAAGGGACGCTTCTTTAACATTCCGGTCTGCCTTCACGTGGTGCCACCGATTGTCATTAAAGGCAGTGGGAGACTGCACCGTGACCTCACAGGGCCCATTCCCCACATCAAAGGAAAAGGTTACTTCTGTTGGGGCTGGAAATAAAAATATGAGAGATGCCCGAGTTCCTTCACAGGAGAGAAAGTTTAGTCTTGAGTAGATCTGAAAAAACCACCATGCTAGGGATGCAGACAGATGTCAGTCTGAGTTGGTTGGGGAGGGGTTGGGGTGGAGAATAAACCTGTATCCTAGAGAAAGAAAGGTGAAGCTGATTTTAATGTATTTCTCCCCAGAGTTTACTGTTCATCCTGCTAAGCCCTAAGCAATAGAGATATTTACCTACAGAAACAAAACTAATATTTTATCTGACTTTATACATAGAAGTGATTTTATTTAAAGGTGGTTTAAACCTTTATGTAGTTTTAAAAGCACTAGGTGAATTTCAGATAGCAAGACATTAAGTTTTGTTTACATATATATAAACAATGTGTTTAGTCAATTAAATCACATAATGTTGTGATTTAGTAAGAAGTTATTTGACCAGTTTGGTTTAATACCCTTTTTGCACATAGAATTAAGACAACAAGGAACTGTACAGACTGTTGCAGGAATCACTGTTTCACTTTCCACTTAGTATTTAAGAAACAATATAACTGACAAAGGAAGGATGTCAGTGTATTAGGAGTTAGGTTACCAGCAAGGTTAATGGTAATTACTGAGTACCCCAGGGGCTTTGTGCAGGGTGGACAACTCACCTCGCAGCTCTAGCCTGATGAAGTCTGTGATTCCCAGGTTCTCTAAAAACACCCCTGAAGAGGCTGTGGTCTTAAAAAAGAAAGACACGTCAGCACTAAGCTCTCCTCGGAACGTGGGGAAATGAAGGTATGAAGTCTCAGTATTGAAAGAAGCTGAATTCCAAAATGAATCTGTTTACAAAAAGAAAGAAAAAAAAAAAAAAAAAAGA